>MDKI01231039.1:0-41605 GCA_005239505.1 Nicotiana paniculata
AATTCAAAAGCTTTACATGATAGATCAGACAAAAATCCAGAGATATTGCATAAAAGAAAAAAAAAAATAGACAATCAGACATAAAATGACAAAGTTCTGATTATCCTGTGGTGAAAGTACATAAATAAAAGGTCGTGATAATCTTCCGTGGAAGTCATTTGTCCATTTAACTAATACTTATAAATATTGTCCTTGAAACACATTTTTAGTAACTAAATATATCAGAAAATAACTTTGTCGTCATTCTTTTTTCTAGGAATTGACTTTTTTCTTTTTTGATTTTTCGTCCGGTTTCATTTATTGCATTGAAGTCCTGACTAAAAATTCGAGTCCAGTCACATAAACTAGGAAATTATTTCCACCATATATCAAAAACATACTAAAGTGGCATTATAGTGATAAATAAAATATTCTCTCATTTATCTTGTATGGAAAAGGTATGCATATATATCTCATTATCTTCAGTGGAAATTAAAGAAAAAGGTGCCAATAATTGCGGTGTTGAAGCTAATTAAGGGAGCAGGCTTACAGTTGAGGGCAGATGGAGTAAAAGTGCAAAACCAGTACAAACTCTTGTCATCGCAGGGAAGGAAACCAATGCGAACTCCACCTCCAAAATAAGCACAAAACTTCGGCTCAAACTCGTGACTTTCTGAGTACTCAACATATCCCCGAATAGCTGAACGATCTGCATCGACTAGTTTCGGGAGGCCCATCCACTTAGCCACCACCGAGTTCACACCATCACATCCTATTAACGTCTTCATGCAAAGCACAAATATTCAATTATTTCTTGGACCCAGTTAATTGATTCGCACTGCCTAAGATTAGGGGAAGAGTTAGAGACCAAGGTACGGATTCGACAGAGTTCAATAACCTTGGTGTATTTATCTTTAAAAACCTATTAATATCTAAAAGTTATTAATTTCGAAAGAGTTCTGAAACGTATAAATTTTCAAATTTTTGCTCCACCTCTGCCTAAAACCAATTAAAAAGGGAAGCGTTCAAATCCGAAATTTGGGTGAAGAAATCTTAGCCATCCTACCACAATCTTAGCTTTTGTGGTGATTATACAGCAACACTCATCAAGATTTCATGTATGGTACTTCAATATATATGAAAATTTAACCTCCAAAAAATAAAAACAAGAATATATATTATCACCTTGGTTCGAAGAACAGTTTTGTCAGCCAAATGTAGCAACTTGAATAGTCCAGATTCTTGGATGGAAACAAGACGGGAAGAATACTTAATAGTTCCCGGAGGAAGTTGTTTCTCTAAAGTCTCCACTATCTCCTGTCTTTTCATACAACGGCTGTCGTAATCTCTACTGTAGAACACAAAAGAGTTGTGTTGTGAGATTTGAAAAGTACGGTTATGTAACGAAATCATTTAGGGGTCGTTTGGTTTGAATATAGGTTATGCTAGAATAAATTATGCTGAGATAAGTTATACTGAGATTAATTATCTTGAAATTGTTTTTTATGGACTGTTTTGGTATATTGTATTTGACATTTGCATGATTTCTGAGAAGAAGGTATAAGTTGTCCCGGCACTAATTACCCCACTCCTACAAGGTATAAGTTGTCCAAGTATTAAATTTAATCCCGGGATAATTTATTCCAGATTTGCTAACCAAACAAAATATTAAGATGAGATTTAATTTTTATCCCAACATTATTTATACTTATATCTCGTACCAAACGACCCTTAATTTTGCCCAACCAAAAAAAAAAGAAAATGAAAAAGAAATGACTCATGTCAATACTTTCATGTTATTACTGCATTGTCACACAAAAGATTTTAGGCAAGCATCTATTATCACAATTGAGCTTCTAAGTTCCCGTTAGGCCAGAGATTTTGGTTTCAGTTTATCAAGAAAAAAAATATTTATTTTTGAAATATGATCATGTTTTGAGAAAAAAAAATTCAAAAACTTTCAAGTTTCAAAAACTGATTTAGGACAGTTTTTGAGTGAAATTTGTTTCCTCCAGTCACAAAACTTCAACTTTTCTTCAAATAAAACGTATGTTCAAATACAACTTCAACTTTCAAAAATTATTTTTCAACACAATTTCGAAACCTCTTTTTTATGTTTCAATCAAATTTATGTCCAAACGCTAACTAAGTAGTTTAAGGTTTATGCTAACATGTGCATGCATGAACCATAACATAATTATTTCTTACTTGAAAAAGTAAAAGGCATATAGATGTATTACACCTATAATTAATATCACTATAATAGAAAATACTCAGAATTATAAAAATAATATTTTAGTTTCCAATAATTCAATATATATATATATATATATATATATATATATATATATATAATTATTTACAATTTAAAACTAGATAACAAGTCACAAATACTTGTTGTATGATAACAGCCACCAAAACAATACCTACACAGGGTTGATACCGAAAGAAATTACAAATTCAAAAACTAACTTGAAAAGAATAAATTAAAGAATGCCAAAAAATAAAGAAGCATAAAGAAGGAAAATGCAAGCTTGAAAGCAGAGTAAGAACCGGAGAACAATACTCGTTGCTTTGTAGTTTACACTTTGCAAATAAAGGTTTAAATGTATTTGTTAAGATTATAAAACTAAGATAAACAATTAGAAAAAACCTTTGGCTTTTGTGATTTTTTGTTTGAAAATTTACTATGAATTCACTTTTGGATGTTTAAGTTAAATAGAAAAGATTTATTAAGTAATTTTGGCTCAAATTTGAAAAGTTCTCGGGGCTTATGCCCCAAGTGAACGCCCAGGACGTTGGGGCTTACCCCTAGGCGAACGCTCAATATGTCAGGGCTTACGCCCCACAATACTTATGCTCCGACAGTATGCCTCGGTGTATTTTGGTACGCTCGCCTCAGGGTTCACCCGAAAAACGCTTTTTAAAACACTTGAGATATTAAATTTAGAAAGTAGCTTACGGTCTGTTATTTGCCTCGAGGGAAATCTTTGCAGTAGGCATGCCTGAATCAGCTGAAAATGCTTCGAACCTACAGGAAGTTAAAAGCTCATTAAATTCAAGTTGAGATATCTCTTTTCAAAGACTCGAACAACTCTTTTTATCTGGAGTAAACAGAGAAGCAATGAAACGAGGATTTACTGAGCTGGATCTTGGAGTTGCAATAAAAACGGAAAATATATGCATCTTTAGCAAATACATTTTACATGTTTGGTAAGGGTGGTAATTGATCACACTTTATAGAAAATTTACTGCGTATATAAGTAAAATATCAGGTTTTAGAAGGACATGTAGTAACATCATCCTTACTGCTAATACCTTCCTTCCAAAGTTTTCACACTAAAAAAGTATTAAGCATATACGTGACGCAGTCAACTAAAAAAATTATTTATAGAAAGTAAATAGAGACAAATTAAAATGTTATGTTGGCAGGTTACACTAAAGAAGAGCAACCATACAATGCGCAGTTTTAATTGCGTGATTGAGTGTTATTAATTAGTTGTTAAATTGGAGATAAGTACAAAGCTCATCAACTGAGATTACTATTCAAAAACGTCAAACATAAAGAGAGGCGGATTCAAAATTTAAAATTTACGAGTTCTTACAATAAATTCAAATTAATATATAATAATAATCGAATTAAGCTTATCATGGCCTTACACGTACCGACTAAACTGGAGAGAACGTTGTCTAAGGGTGTCTCCAACGCCAAGAGCGTCCAGTGCCCTCCAGGCGTTGGTCCATAAAGCAAGGGCAAATCCTGATGTTCGTAGAGAGTCTGATGATTCCAACACTAAGCTCCGCAACCCCAGCCTAAAGAACAAATGAACCATCAGTAGTTCTATCAAAAACACGTACGTAAAGACAGGGGCGGACTTATATTGTGGGTTGAGGGGTTATGTGACACCGTTAACCTTAGCAAAAATCCTATATATATATTTTATATATATCTGTACATATATGGAATCCCTTAAATATTTTAAATTTGCCCCCTAAACACAAAGAGACTAACTGAACAAGTGGTTGCATTGGCCATTTAATTTATGTTCCTTGCAAGTGATGCAACTTCTAATCTCACCTTCAGTCTTTTCTATTCCTTTTCAGCTTTTTCCCTCCTTTCTATTTTTATTCTTTGAGTACAATATAATCTATATTTAATAACAAATTACTTTATTTTTTATTTTTGTCATTTTTTTTAATCATTATAATTTAGTACTAATATATAATAGTCAATTTAATTAATATTTTAGTTCTTTGAATACAATGTAATTTATATTTAATACTAAATTGCTTTATTTTTTACTTTTATCTTTTTTGTTTTTTGAATTCAATTATTGTTTAGTACTAGTACATAATAATCAACCTAATTAATTTTATTCTTTTTCAAATTCATCCCTTAAAATAGAAATCATCAAATTGCAACTTATCAGTCCATAAACAAAAAAATACATATCATTTTGTGACAACCTTTTTCAACAATCTGACTCGGCAAAGACAACTAATAGTTTGAGACTTTTTTTTTAGTTCTTTTAGTATTACCATACTCCTAATCTTGAATGCCCTTTTGATCACTGGCCCTTTTTTTAATTTATTAAAAACTAGAATTTTAAAGAATGAAACATGCTTAATCAAACACCTTTCCTTCACATAGCATCCATTTTGCGAAAAAGTATCTCTCTCTCTCTCTCCTTTCCTTTTCTTTCCTTCATATATTCGGTATTTTCTTTTTCTTTAGAACTTTTTTTTTAATACTTAAATGATAAGTCATCATAATTATTAAGTTTTCAATGAGTTGCACGCCGAATTTTATTGCTAGTGACTAGCATACCGTGGTGCTCCCGTCGTGCTCAAATCCTTGGTCCGCCTCTACGTAAAGACCATGCACCAAAATATAACAATATGTAGGCGAATTTATTTGGTGTCGAATTCATGTGTTCGACTAAATCTATTAGCCCAAGAAATTGAATAGTTTTGAAGATTGACAAAGGAACTCAGAAATAAACCAAGTTCATCACTGGCAGACATAGACACAAGCAGAGTCAAAGGCATGTGAGGTGCACATGCATCAGATAACGAAATCTGGTAAAGTCGAAATATCTCCTGATCGAAAAGTTTGCAAAAATAATAAGGAGAATGACTTCTTATTCAGTAAGAACAGAATCTAAATAAAGAAGGATTTGAGAAGTTGAGATTAACTAGAACTCTTCCACCAAGGAAGAGTAGCATTAGAACTCTAATTAATTTCTTATCTACTAATCGTATATGTTACAGATTGTTATTATTGTACAGGTACGCACAAAAGCAGAAGCTAAGCAAGAATTGACAACAAAATTAGCAAGGCAATTTTGCAAGCAGTTCGTGTGAAATTTGAGTGTGCGAATATGAAGCCACTTGAACCAGTTAGAAGAATCAATTCAAGTTGTTATCTTTTAGTCTAGTTTATTTGTAGTAGGTGGTTTTAACTTGTACTTTTTCAGCTTTATCTAGAAGCGTCTGTAATAGGTACTCTGTGTTCAAGTTATAGTTAACTTGGAGTTTGTCGCAAATAGCTAGAGGCTAGTTTGCTACAAGGGATTAGAGGTAATCCTAGGTTTACAAAAGAGTTTTTGTAAATATTGTTTTGGCTCCGTGATTTAGTAAAGAGTTTTGGGAAAATCCTACTAGGAAGTAGGTCGTAGTTTTTTCACCTTTTGAGCGAGGTGTTTTCCACGTAAAAATCTCTGTGTTCTTTAAATTATGTATTTATTATTTCGCAAATAATAGGAGTTGGAACACATAGAAGAATTTGGTCCTTTTATAACAAATGCACGCGAAAATTGAACACCACACAAGTCACTCCCCTCTTGTATGATATTCACGTATAAAATATCAAAATCCATTAAATCATTATTTAAAGTCATGAGGTATAAAAAAAATGAATCCATTACTTTCATAGCTTGAATTATGTATAGATGGAAAGAAAAGAAAAAGTTAATTAAAATGCATTAACTTTGGTACTCTTTCAATACCTGTGAAGTGCCAAAGAAGTGGCAAGTCCAGCAATTCCAGCACCTACTATGACAATGTCCTCATTTATCTCCATTTGCTC
Source organism: Nicotiana paniculata (assembly GCA_005239505.1). Taxonomy (NCBI): domain Eukaryota; kingdom Viridiplantae; phylum Streptophyta; class Magnoliopsida; order Solanales; family Solanaceae; genus Nicotiana; species Nicotiana paniculata. The sequence continues at coordinate 6,068 of MDKI01231039.1, forward strand.
CTTTTGTGGCTGCATTCTGCTTTGGCCGGTGGTATTCCTGCTATATTATAGTATTTCTCCAACTGAAAATTGATTAAGAAACTTTCATGGACATTCCTTGTTGTAAAAAAATTGGATGATGGAGAATAAGATTTAGCTTGAGGCTTGTCAAGGATACTGTGCTTAAAAATATTTCATCCACATCGTGATAAATATTATTAGGCGTATTCTTCAAGATTCAACAAGTTCTTCTAATATAATTAAGAATAAAAATAACAAAAATTAATTAAAAGAAAATTCAGTACAAAAAAAAAAGGAAAGAAAAGTTTTAACTTTGTTCACTCTATTACATATGAACACAAGCAAATATTTGTATATATAGTCCAAAAGGAGATGGACATCTGGTGTAATGAAAATCGTTGAAATCCATTAAGGATTCAATGCCAAAACGTCAAATTCATTTAAGGCAATCAATTTTATAATCATTTAAGACCAAAGAAACATTATTATCGAAGTTAAAAGACATTGTTATCAAAATCAACGTTAAGGAAATGGTCATACAAGACCAACTTTGGTCAAATTCAAAGATACAAAAAAAAAATGATTTTGATACCCATTCAATGATAATAAAATATTATATTCAAAATTATTCTAATTTATTATTACACACATTAAAATATATTCAAATTGATTGGTCTGATAAAGACCCATTAAAAGAGTGAACCTAGATATCAATTTGAATATTCCTTTTGAGATATTATAATTATTAATTTTTTAACATTTCCCCACATAGCTCAAAAATGATATCATAATGAAATAAAAAGAATTATGTGTTTTCACAAATAAGCATAATGCGTCGAATCTGGTGTTTTTTCGACTATGAACTAGACATAGATAAAATAAGATTAAATTTACAGAACAATTGGTAAAGTTCGAAACTTCCATGAACCAAGAATTCTTTTGTCAGTTTAGTGTCTTGTCTATCACATTATACCCCCACACACTTTGTTGTTTATCGCGGTTTTGCGCTAATAGGCCATGTGCGCGCCTAGTTTTTATGAGTGCTCTAGAAATTTTGTTTGCCATAAATTTCATAGGAGCGGCCGGACTCCACACATATATGTCCATCCATCAAGTGTATTATGTAGCACAATACACCACCTATAAAAGGTTATGAATTATTAGATTAAGAGTTTAATAACTCAACCTCCCATTCCTTGAAGTCTTGCATTAAATACACGCACTATTGGAAAGGACATAATTTAATAGCGCACATTAGATCAACTAATGACTTGTTATTATCCATATGAAGCTACTTCATGGTATCTCCAATCACATAGGTTGGGTTACTATCACTGTTGATATAACTCAAATTAGCAATAACCCCATTCCCCTCGATGTTTTAGAGATTAATTTTCTTCCCAAAGATTTAGTTAAAGAATCGGCCAAATTCACTTCTAACTTTACATAATCTATGGAAATAATTTTATCTTTCCGCAGTTGCTTTATCACATTATATCTCAATCGAATGTGTCTACTCTTCCCATTGAATGATTTATTTTTAGCAATGGCTATTGCAACTTAGCAATCACAATGCATCGACACAGAAGGTGTCGATTTTATTCCTAGTGGAATACTTCCCAAAAGGTTCTTTAAATACTCGGCCTCATTGTCAGCCAATTTCAATGCCACAAACTCATATTAAATGGTAGATCTAGCTATTATTATTTGTTTAGCTGATTTCCATGCCACAACACCCCCGCCAAGGGAGAACACATAACCAATAGCGGATTTTGTTTCATCTGAATCAGAGATCCAATTAGTATCACTGTATCCTTCCAGTAAACTAGGAAATTCACTATATTTGATACCATAGTTCATGGTACCTCACAAATATTTCATTACTTTTACTAATGCATTCCAATGATTTTGACTCGTATTTTGAGTATATCTACTCAATCTACACACAACATATGCAATATCGGGTTTAGTAAAATTCATCAAATGCACTAGGCTACCAATAATTTGAGCATATTTATTTCGATCTGCAATATCAGTCTTATTCTTTAATTGACTACTAGCATCATAAGGAATGCTTACAGGTACCACTTCAAAACAATCAATTTTTTTAAGAATTCATTTAACATTATGTTCTTGAGTCAACATCAAGCTATTGCCATCTCTTATAATTTTCATGCCTAAAATAACACTAGCTTCTCCTATGTCTTTCATCTCAAAATTAGAAGACAAGAAAAATTTGATTTTATGTACCAAATCAAGAATAGAACTAAAAATAAGCATGTCATCCACATAAAGGAAAATAATAACACATGTACCATCTACACGTTTTGTATAAACACATTTACTACTTCAATTGATAAAAAACCATCATTAATCAATGCTTGATCAAATTTTTCATGCTACTATTTAGGTACTTGCTTTAGACCATACAGTGATTTTAGCAATTTACATATATACTTTGTTTTCTTGGCCATACACTATTCAACCATCAGATTGCTCCATGTAAATTTTTTCTTATAAATCACCATTTAAAAATACAGTTTTAACATCTACTTGGTGAATAAAAAGTTTATAAATAGAAGCCAAGACAAGTAAAACATGAATTGAGAAAATTCTAGTTACAAGAGCATAAATATCAAAATAATCAATATTTTGCTTTTGAGTAAAATCTTTTGCAATAATTCTAGCTTTGTATTTATCAATGGAACCATCTGGATTGAGTTTCTTCTTAAAAATCCATCTACAATCAATGGATTTAGCTCCCGAAGGTAAATCAACTAAAGTCCAAGTTTCATTCTGTAAAATTGAATTTATTTCTACATCAACAGCTTCTTTCCAAAATGACGCATCAGCCGAAGAAATAGCTTCAGTATGTTAAAAGATCATTATCCACAAGATAAGTATAAAATCATTAGCAAAAGATTTTTCTTTCCTTGGTCTTTTGCTTCTTCTTAAGTCCTCACTTTCAAAATCCTTTTGAATAATTGGAACATGTGTAATATTATCATTTGGAATAACCGGAGCATCAGAAATATTCTCAAATTTTAATAAAAAAATATTTTCAAAAAATTCAGCTTTTTTATTTCAACAATAGTATTGTGTTCAAGCACATCACTTTTGACTATTAAAAATCTATATACTACACTACTTTCTGCATACCCAATAAACATACAATCAGATGTTTAGATTCTTTTTTTTTCTCTTCGGGTAACATAACTTTAGCAAGACACCTCCACACTTTCAGATACTTCAAATTAGGGGGATAGCCTTTCCACAACTCATAAGGAGTTTTACCCGTTTTCTTATAAGGAATCCTATTTTGTAAATGAAAGGAAGATAAAATGGCTTCACCCCAAATTATTTGGGGCACCAAAACTAACAAGCATGCTATTCATCATTTCCTTTAAAGTCCTATTTTTTTCTTTCTGCTACACCATTTGATTATGGAGAATATGGAGGTTTTATCTCATGAATTATGCCTTTATTCTCACAATAATTATTCAAAAAAATAAATTCATCACCTCTATCAGATCTAACTCTTTTGATTTTCTTATCCAATTCATTTTCAACTTCAGATTTATAAGTTGAAAACTTATCAAAAGCTTTATCTTTATTTCTTAACAAAATAAACTTTTGTATATCTAGAAAAATTGTCCATAAATGTCACATAATATTTTTCCCTCCTCTAGTCATAGTTTGTTTCAAGTCTACTAAATAAGTATGGATTAGACTTAATAATTCAGATTCTCTATGTACAGAAGCACATGATGTCTTAGTTTCTTTAACTTCTGCACAAACTTCACACTTATCAATATTTGAAAAATTAATATTTGAAATAAGACCTTTAGAATGCATCTTCTTAATATAAGATAAACTAACATGTTTTAATCTAGCATGCCATAAATTAAAAGAGACAATCAAATAAGCAGAAGTACTAGCATTTTCATTCATAACATTGAGCACAAACAAGCCATGATTATAGTAACCCCTGTCAATAAAATTATTATTTTTGGTCAACACGACCTTATCAGATTCAAAAGAAACCTTCACCCCCACTTTTCCTAATAATCCCACAGAGACCAAATTGGCTCGGATACTAGGAACATATAATACATCATTTAATGTCAAAGTTTTGCTAGATGTGAGTTTGAGAAGAACTTTGCCTTTTCCAAGAACTGGAGTAGTGCTTGAGTCACCAAGATATACAACTTCTTCTCCTTCCTCAACTTGGTTGTAAGTCACAAAGTCTTTTTTGTTATCACATATGTGTTTACTGGCACCATCATCTAACACTCAATATTTCACATTGTCCACAGGGTTCACCTGGAAAACAACTACAACAATTATGTCATCCACTTTGTCTTCAGTTACTTTATTTTAGCCTTAGCGAGATTTTCATTCCTAGCCCTTTTCCGACATTGAGCAGCATGGTGGACAGGTTTGCCACACAAAAAGCAGTTGCCTTTTTTCTTTAAGGTTTGATTGTTGGTATTGGGCTTATAACTATTTCTTTTATCGTACCTATTGTTTGATTTGTTCTGCCGCTTATTGTGCTCCACAAGGTTGTCTCTTGTAGCAATCTCCTTTCCTTTGTCAGCAACAGTTTGCTGCGATTGGATGTTCAATTATAATATGTTTGACCAAGTCCTTAAATGATAACTTCTTGTGTTTGTGCTTCAATTGTCTAAGATTTGCGAAGTTTCTCAATAAGCATACCAACAACAAACTGTTCAGACAGAGATATATATTTAGATTTGAGATCTTCAATCAACTTGTGATATTCGTTGATTTGATGAATTATGTACTTATCCTCTGTGATCTCCCACTTGTAGTAGGTTCCAATCACGAATTTTTATTTGGTACCTTCTTCAACAGTCTACTTTGTTATAATTGACTCCCAAATTTCTTTTGCCTCCCTATAGGAAACATAAACATCGAACAATTCGTTAGAAAATGTAGAAATTATAGTATGTCCATATACCTTATTAGCATGAATCCATTAATCCATCTGAATGGAATACACTTCAGTTGGCTTAAGATCAGTAAGTGCAAAAGAAACTCCATGTATATTAAATAGAATACACGCGTTCCTACCATCACTTAAAATTATCTCCACCAAAAACCTTAATTTTCGAAACATCAAGAAAAGGTTTGCCATAGGTAATTGGTGATGGAACAACAACATAAATAGTAGGTGCAACGGGTGTAGTAGTGCGACGACCCTAAACTTAGCATGTCGTGATGGTGCGTATCACAAAACAAGGCAAGCCGACATTCACAATAAAACTAGGCATTTTGTAGTAAAAATAAGATGGAGCAAGTTTAACAGTAATACCTCTCATAAATAGCCGATATTAACAATTGTGACACGAATATAATTTTCCCAAAATATAACATAGCCTGAAACACAATCTAGAAGGGTTGATAAACATAACTAAAACTAAGAGATAAAAGAGGAGATTCAAGATCTGCGGACGCTAAAACAATTACCTCGATGATCTCCGAACGAGCAAATGCTCCAAAATCAGCAACCACCGTACCTGGAAACATCTGAGTCTGCACATAAAATGTAGGGATAGCATGGCTACAACTAACTCAATAAGTAACAAGTCTAACCTCTGGGCTGAAAGCAGTGATGAGCTCAACCAATATAATACAATTACAGAGTTTAATAGTACAAAATGTAGACATGCTTCCAGGTTTAATAGTTAAGTTCAACACGAATAAAATATGCCAAGTGTGACTGACATGAGGAGTATAACATCTCTATATCTATATGCCAATATGAATACCGTATGTTATGCCACACAATGAAAACCTCAAGTACTCACACTCTTAGAGAACTCAATCTGATTGTCTCAATTATCGCTTGTCCCACTTAGTCACTCAGCATTGTACGGTACCTGCTGCAGCGTGCAACCCAATCCACATTGGCCATAAGGCCTATCGATGCGCAACCCGTTCCACATATAGCCATAAGGATTGTTGCGGCGTGCAAACCGATCCACATAAATCCATAAGGCTTGTTTCAGTGTGCAACCCAATCCATAAATCTCACTCACAACACGACTCTCAGGCCCCAACTCAGTCATCAATATCTCCAGTCTTTCGGGATCACAAATCTCATGCCAATTAGCCCAGACAATGATGTATGGCACAATAATAATAGTAACAGAGATTGAAATATGATATGCAAATAATGGATGTGACTGACTAAAAAATTGACATCTAGCAAATAATTCAACAACATAAACGACCATAATGGGTATCAACTATGGATGCTTATCGCGTGAGTCGGACTATTATTTACTCTTAACGGTTCAGCCTATCGGTTATCGAATATTAAATGTATTAATCCACTAGCCATCCAATAAGATATCAGGTGGTTTGGTATCATTTTAGCTATTATTTGGTGGTTTATCGTCCTATTTGAATATGTATTATAGAGGCCTATTTTGGTCCTTTGTCTTACAAGTAAATACCAGCAAAAAACGAGTTTACTTGTGCATTTCGTCATTCTTTAGTTGTCACAAGGCACCTGATTCCAGTGATTGGATTTGCTAAATTACTTTATTTTGGCTTGTGCATGTTGTAGGTTGCCTTCAAAACCAAAGTATTCCACCCAAACATCTACAATAATGGTAGTATTTGTCTGGACATCCTAAAAGAACAATAAAGCCCTGCCCTTACTGTATCCAAGGTAAAGTATTGCACACTTCTTGGCTTTCTAAAGCTTCTGTTTATGCATACATTTTAGTGATGATTATATTAGGAATTAATATGCATATGGATAAAAATATATAAATATAAAAATTTATAACGGGTTAAAGGTTTATCCGATAAGAAAATTGAATAATCAACCAGTAAGCCTTAATTAATAAAATTTTAATCCGTTCATCACCCGCTAATCCGATAACCGGATACCAATAAGCCATTAAGACACTTTTGCGGTTCGGTTTTCGATTTTGGTTCAGTTTTTAACACCCCTAGTATCAACATGATAAACATATAGCCTAACATGATTTCTAACATGAATCGGTAGCTCAATTACTCCAACACATAGAGATTACATGAATGGCTACAAGGTCTGATGACTACACAGCACCACAAAATCAACCGGATCACAATTTCTATGGTGCACGCCCACACGACCGTCACCCCGCATGTGCTTCACCTCAACATCAATCACATAGCACGCAATAGGGATTCGTACCCTCAAAACCAAGTTTAGAAGTTTGAACTCAAACTGCGCAAATGTCTACTCCAATAAGCCCTTGCCTCGCGAATCGGTCTCCGAACGTTTCGAATCTAGCCACAAACAATTTGATACAATCAACACATGCTATGGGGATCAATTCCATATGAAATTCTAAGTTCTTAATTGAAATTTAACTCAAATGTCAACCCCGGGCCCACATCTCCGAACCCAACAAAAGTTACAAAATCCTAATATCCATTCAACCACAAGTCTAACCATACAGAATTTACCAAAGTTCGACATCAAATCGTCACTCAAATCCCTAAATTTAACTCTCCAATCCCTAGTCGAAAACTCCCAGAATTCCACCTCAAAACACACAAACTAGGCGGGAATTCAATGTGTAATCAATATTATTGCATAAAAATGATCAATAATGGCTTACCTCAAGAATCACTTGTAACCCCTCTCAACAATTTCCTTAATACGAGCTTGCAAAGTCTAAAATGACAAAAATCTCGGAAACCCTTCGAATATATTTCTGTCCAGGCCTTTCGCATCTGCAGCCATTTCATCGCTTCTGTGATACCGCTTCTGAGGTCAAATTTTAGCATCTGCGGAACTCACTTAAACTCCGCCCCACAGCTTCTACGGTCCAATTCCCGCATCTGCGGACTCCCTCCTGCACAACAAAGGTTCGCTTATGCAAACCTCCAATTCCAGCTCGCCCTCCGCTTCTACGGAACCACACACGCATCTGCGAGCTTGCAGATGCGGCATTTCCCTCGCACCTATGACTCATCAGCATCCCTGCCAAAATCCAAATCCGCTAACCCCAAAGTCAACTATCGGTCAAACTTCTCAAGTTTCCAACTTTTAATTTTTCAACTTTGGTTATTTCAAGCCAAAATAAATTGAGGACCTCCAAATTAATATCCGGACATACTCCTAAGTCCAAAATTACCCTACGTAGCTATCGAAACCATCAAAACTCCATTCCGGAGTTGTTTACATATATGCCAATATCCGGTCAACTCTTTCAGCTTAAGCTTCCAACTTTGGAACTAAGTGTCCCAATTAATTTTGAAACATCCTCGAAACCCAAAATAACTACCCCCTGCAAGTCATGTAATAACAATTGAGCATAAATAATCAGTAAATGGGGTAACAGGGCTACAACACTCAAAACGACCGGCTGAGTCATTACATCCCCCCCCCCCTCTTAAAAAATGATAGTCCTCGAACAGATCTAGAATCATACTTTGAGTCTCAAATAGGCGTGGATATATGATTCACATCTCCTGCTCGGTCTCCCAAGTAACCTCCTCGACTGGCTGATCTCTCCACTGCACCTTCACTGAAGCTATGTTCTTTGACCTTAACTTTTAAACCTGCCGGTCCAAAATAGCCACCGACTCCACCTCATAAGTCAAATCACCATCCTATTGAATCATGTTGAAATCCAAAACATGAGACAGTCACCAACATACTTTCGGAGCATAGAAACATGAAACACTAGGTGAATAGTTGACATATTAGGAAGCAATACAAGCTTGTAAGCCACCTCTCCAATCCTCTAAAGCACCTCAAATGGACCAATGTACCGAGAGTTCAACTTGCCCTTCTTCCCGAACCTCATAAAACCCTTCATGGGTGAAACCTTGAGTAGTACATTCTCACCCACCATGTAAGAAACATCACAACCCTTTCGATAGGCATAATTCTTCTGTCTAGATTGCGCCGTGCGAAGCTGATCTTGAATCAAGTTAACCTTGTCCAAAGAATCCTGAACTAAGTCAGTACTCAATAGCCTATCCATACCTGCTCAAACCAACCCAACTGAGACCAACATCGTCTCCTATACAAAGCTTCATACAGAGCCATTTGAATGCTCGATTGGTAGTTGTTATTGTAGGCAAACTCAGCAAGCAACATATCCTCTAATATGTGAATAGCGCACTTGGATTGCCCGTCCGTCTGAGGGTGGAATGTTGTACTCAACTCAACATGTGTGCCTAACTCTCGCGACACTGCTCTCAAAATTTGAGAGGTAAACTGCGTGCCCCAATCTGAAATGAGGGACACCGGCACACCGTGAAGGCAAACAATCTCGCAGATGTAGATTTCAGCCAACAACTCCAAAGAATAAATAGACCCAACTGGAATGAAATGCGCGGACTTGGTCAATCGATCCACAATCACCCAAATAGCATCAAACTTCCTCGAAATCCATGGGAGCCTAACTATGAAATCCATGGTGATACGCTCCCATTTCCACTCCGGAATCTCAAGCATCTGAAGCAATTCACTAGGTCTATGATGCTCATACTTCACCTGCTGACAATTTAGGCACAAAGCTACAAACCTCACTATGTCTTTCTTCCTCCTCCCTTCATTGATATTGCTGCCTCAAGTCCTAATACATCCTTGCGGCACCCGGATGAATGGAATATCATGAACTGTGGGCCTCCTGAAGAATAAACTTATGCATCCCATCCACATTGGGCACACAAATTCGACCTTGCATCCGCAATACCCCATCATCCCCAATAGTAACCTCCTTGTCATCACCGTGCTAAATTGTGTCCTTAAGGACAAGCAAATAAGGATCATCATACTGACACTCTCTGGCGCGATCATATAAGGAAGACCGAGAAACCACACAAGCTAGAACTGGACTAGGCTCCGAAACATCTAATCTCACAAACTTGTTGTCAAGGCTTGGACATCTGATGCAAGCGGTCTCTCACCAACAGGAATGAATGCTATGCTACCATACTAACTGTCTTTCGACTCAAGGCGTCAGCCATCACATTGGCCTTCCGGGATGATACACAATGGTAATATCATAGTCCTTTAGCAGATCCAACCATCTCCGTAGCCTCAGTATAGATCCTTCTATTTGAACAAGTACTGGAGACTTCGATGATCCATAAATACCTCACAAGACACATCGTAGAGATAATGCCTCCAAATCTTTAATGCATGATTGATGGCTGCCAACTCCAAATCATGAATAGGGTAGTTCTTCTCATGATGATTCACTTGGAGCGAAGCATAAGTAATCACTCTATCCTCCTGCATCAAGACACACCCAATAACAATTCGAGAAGCATCCCAATACATTGTATAAGAGCCTGATGTTGAAGGAAAAATTGTAACTAGAGTTGTGGTTAAGGCAGTCTTGAGCTTCCGACAGCTCTCCTCACACTCATCCGACCACCTGAATGGAGCACCCTTCTAGGTCAACCTGGTCCAAGGTACTACAATGGATGAGAAACCCTCTACTAAGCGATGGTAATACCCAACCAAGCCGAGAAAGCTTCGAATCTCAGTAGCTGAAGACGGTCTGGGCCAACTCTGAACCGACTCTATCATTTTTGGGTCCACCTTAATCACCTCATTGGTCACCACGTGCCCTAAGAACGTCACCGAACTAAGACAAAACCCACACTTGGAGAAGTTGGCATAAAGTTTCTCCTTCCTCAACTTCTGTAGTATAATCCTCTAATGTTGTGCATGCTCCTCCTGGCTACGTGAGTACACAAAGATACCATCAATTAATACTATGACAAATGAATCAAGATATGACTGAAATACATTGTTCATTAGATGCATGAACGTTGTTGGGGCGTTTGTCATCCCAAAAAACATCACAAGGAACTCATAGTGACCGCAACAAGTCCTAGATGTTGTCTTCAGAATATCCAATTCCTAAATCTTCAACTGGTGATACCGAGACCTCAAATCAATCTTAGAAAACACCCTCACTCCCTAAAGATGGTCATATAGATCATCAATGCGTTCAAAGGATACTTATTCTTGATTGTAACTTTGTTTAACTGCCTATAATGGATGAACATCCGCATAGTACCATCCTTCTCTTCACAAACAGAACCGGTGCACCCCAAGGAGACATACTAGGCCGAATAAACCCCTTCTCAAGGAGCTTCTGAAGATGCTCTTTCAGCTCTTTCAACTCAGCTGGTGCCATACGATATGGAGGAATAGAAATAAGCTGAGTGTCTGGCACTAAATCAATATCCATGTGGGGTGGCATGACCGACAGGTCTGCATGAAATATATCTGGAAAGTCTCGCACTACCGGAAGATAATCGATAATAGGAGTATCATCACCAACATCCCTCACAAAAGGCCAAACATGCTAGACCCCCCTTCCCAACTATTTGTTGGGCCTTCAAATATGACATCAACCTGCTGGAAACATAATCTAGAGAACCTCTCCACTCGATTCTTGGAAACCCCGGCATCGCCAACATCACGTTCTTAGCGTGACAATCCAGAATATCATGATATGGAAACAACCAATCCATACCAAAAATCACATCGAAATCGACCATACTAAGCAATAAGAGATAAAATTTAGTCTCCAATCCCCAATAGTCATCACACACGAGCGATACACACGGTCCACAATAATAGTATAGTCTACTCAGTAGACATATGAACAAGTGAAACTAAGGAGTTAGGGCATATCCAAATAACAAGCAAAATGTGATGACAGATACGAATAAGTGGAACCAGGGTCAAATAATATAGAAGCATCCCTATGGCATACTGAGACAATAAATGTGATCACTGTGTCTGAAGCAACGGCCTCTGGCCTGGAAATACTAGCATATAATCGAGCTTGACCGCCACCTGATCGACCTCCCCCTCCAGGGCAGCCTTTAGCTGCCTGAGCCCCACCCCGAGTTGGCTGCGCGAGTGGTTAAGTGACTGGTGCAGAAGTCATAGCCTGACCCCTCTACTGAACTGGACCTCCAAGGAGATGGGGACATTGCCTCTTGATATGCCCAAGCTCCCCACAGTAGTAGCAACCTTTATCCTTCAATGGTGGTGATGGCTGAATCGGACGCCCAAAACCAGAGTAAAAGAACCTGGTGCAGATAAACCCTGAATTGAAGGAGCACGAGATGAACTCTAAGCTAGGAGAGAACTGAGAGATGACTGCCACGGGTGAGCACTTTATGAACCATGGCTAGCTGATGCACCACGATGAACCCGACGATCCATTTGAGCGGGCCTATAAGGATGATTCGTCTATGGTAGAAGTTCCCCCAGAAGGAACACTGCTAAAACCAAGCGAACCACGAGGCCTATTGGCCTTCCTCTACTCATGCTTCTGAATACGAACCAACTCTAGCCGCCGATAAATATCAACCATCTCTTGGAACCTAGCATCTGAAGCATTCTCTCAAGCCATAACAAAACACAGCTGATAACTGAGGCCATCAATGAACCTCCTAATCATGTCCCTCTCTGTGGGAACCAACCAGATCGCATGACGAACCAACTCTAAAAATATCATCTTGTACTGGGTCACAGACATGACCTCCTAGCGTAGCAGCTCAAACTGCCTACGCAACTCCTCCTCGGGGTCTGTAGCACAAACTTCTCCAAGAAGATAACAGAGAACTCATGCCATGAAAGTGGTGCAACATCGACTGGCCTACTCTGCTCACAGGCCCCAATCGACTTGAGGTGCTCGGGACGTCAACCAAATATACCAACAATTCCTAAAACACGATATGAACTTGGCCGGGGCATCAAATCACATCAAACAATATCACAAACACAAATCGCACCCCAATTCAAGCCTCTATTCCAAAGTCGTTTACATATAAGTCAACATTCAGTCAACTCTTTTAACTTAAACTTCCAACTTTGGAACTAAGTGTCCCAATTGATTCTGAAACGTCCTCGGAACCCAAACCAACCACCCCAGCGAGTCACATAACAACAATTGAGCATAAAATAATCAGTAAATGGAGGAACAAGGCTACAACGCTCAAAATGATCCAACGGGTCATTACAAGTAGCATCAACAATAACATTTGCAGCGTTATTCTCCATAGTAACAGCGTGGAAATATCATTAAGATTGTTGAAAAAATATTTGATTATGGAGAATAAGATTTATCTTGAAGAGTGTCAAGGGCACTGTCCTTAAGGAAATTTCTCCCAAACCGTGATGAATATTATTAGGTGTATCCCTGTACATAGTCAAAATCATATGCCTCGATTTTGTAGGTTCGAGAGGTCACATCGAGGGTTGAGGTTCGATAAGGACCAAGCTCGGGCTTGAAGGCAAATAAGAGGCTCGTAGATCTAAGTGCCGAAGATCATCGGAGCCGAGTACGATTAACGCCAAAATAGTATCATTGTGTGTCTATTACGAAAGGACAAGATTCTCGCCACGTCCCCATGATCATGATGTAAATTCTGGAATAGATTTGTACGAATTAGTACAAATCTATACTAGGCAGTTATACATATTCCCCATTAATATTCTTTACTGTAAATAGAAATGTACCTTATTCAGGGTTTCCCTCCTATATAAAGGGACCCCAATCATTTGTAAAGATCATCTAATCATTTTTCAAAGAATATACTCTCTACTTTACGCTCATTGTTTATCAAAATTGTCCTTTAAACTTTATTATTGCTTTATTGTTCTTGATTCACCTTGAGGTCACCGAGTTCGAGGCCGCTACTGCTTAAGTAACACTGCTTTGGTTCATTTATTCCCTTAATTTACACCTTATATTACTTTCTTATTAATTAGTATTGAACTAGATCACGTATCTTTAAAACCACAAACCAAATTTAATTGTTACTCATATTTTCGAGGTAAATAGTTTGGCGCCCACCGTGGGGATAAAGATAATAGTGGTTATGTCAGTACTGTTTTTTGATAACACTCGTTGTTTTCACACTTGTTCTTGTCAAAGATCCTTTATTTTAAGACTAAAACATTTTTAACTCAGCAAGCACCCCAGTACATGGTAATGACGATCTCAGATTCCCTGGGGAAAATGATAATGTAGTAGCTTCAGGGGCCGGTGTACCACCACTTAACCTTGGGGTAGTTCCAGTCCCTAACCCAGTCGATGTTGGTTCACATATTGCTTTAAACGTCAACTTAGGCACTGACGTCGGAGGAATCATACGCAGAGAGGTTCAACCTAGTAGCCAAAGAACACAGGGTCGAGGAGATGGAGAGGTCAGCCTCTAAGTGAATTTTGAAATGTTATAAGCGCAACAGATTGCTATCGCTCAGTTGCAAAGTCATCAAAATACTCCGAGCAAGGTGGGACCGAAAACTACTCACCATGCTAAACCAATCCCGGAGAGGTCAAGTAATAATGGATCGGGGGCTGACCCCACAATCATGAAAATGCTCGATTAAATCACAAAGAGGATCGAGTCAAGTGAGAAAAGGATCCAGGATAATGGTAAAAGGATGGAAATGTACAACTCGAGGGTCGACCAAATACCAGGAACACCTCCGATTTTGATAGGACTGGATTCTAAAAAGTTTGTGCAATAACCTTTCCCCCCGAGTGCGGCCCCGAAGCCTATTCCAAAGAAGTTTCACATGCCGGACATACCCAAATACAACGGGACCACCGACCCCAACAAACACATCACTACATATACTTGTGGTATAAAGGGAAATGACTTGGAGAACGACGAGACCGAGTCCATTCTATTGAATATTTTGAGAAACTTTGTCCAAAGGTGCGATGATTTGGTACCACAACCTGCCCCCAAACTCTATCAATTCATTCGCCATGTTGGCGAATTCATTTGTCAAAGCACATGTTGGAGCTATAAAAGTCGCAACAAGTAAATCGGACGTCTTCAAAATTAAACATAGGAACAACGAGATGTTAAGGGAGTTCGTATCCCGATTTCAAATGGAACAAAAGGAGTTACCACCGGTATTCAATGAGTGGGTTGTTCAAGCTTTCACTCAGGGGATAAATGAGTAGATCTCGATAGTGTCAAGATAGTTAAGACAAAACTTGATTGAGTACGCATCGTGATTTAGTTGGATGTGCATAATCGATATCAGTCAAAGATCAGGGTCGAGGACGACCAGTTGGGAGTCCCCTCGGGTTCAGTTTATCCAAGAATATTGGCAACAAAAGATTCGAGAGATGCAGACAGGATCCAAGACCAAACAAATATAGGTATCAGCCATATGCCGAAGAGCGAAGCAACAGTTCGAGGCGTAATGTACCTTAGAATGATCGAAGAGTAGATCGAGGACAAAATTCTCAGGGACTCATGAGTAAGATCGGGTTCGATAGGCTCTCAGGACCAGTGGAGGCACCTCGATTATCATAGTAAAATTTTAGCATCGCTGCCTCGGGGATCGTTTCAGCCATTGGAAAGATTAGGGATACCAGATGGCCTAAACCCATACAAACTGACCCTTCTCAGAGGAATCCAAACTTGATGTGTAAGTATCACAGTACACATGGGCACAAGACCGAGGATTACAGACAAATGAGAGAGGAGGTAGCCCGATTATGTTATGAGGGGCATCTTCAGGAATTCCTTAGCGATAGAGCCAAGAACCATTTCAAGGAAAGAGTCGTCAATAGAGAGATTGAACCAGAAGAGCCTCAACATGTTATTCATATGATCATCGGCAGAGTCGACGTCCCGTAGGGACCCGTGTTCAAACGCACCAAAGTGTCAATCACAAGGGAGAAGCAGACCCGGGACTACATGCCCGAGGACACCCTTACTTTCAATGAAGAAGACACCGAGGGCCTATCTCAGCCGCACAATGATGCACTAGTAATTTCTATTATTTTAAATAAAGTTCAGGTTAAACGTGTTGTTGTGGATCTAGGTAGATCAGCGAACATAATTAGGCCGGGGGTCATAGAGCAGCTCGGGCTTCTTGACCAAATCATACCTGCATCTCGAGTCTTGAATGGATTCAACATGGCAAGAAAAACAACGAAGGTGGAAACCATCCTCCCAGTGAACGTGGACGGGGATATACAGGATACGAGGTTTCATGTCATCGAAGCTGACATGAGTATAATGCTTTGCTTGGAAGGCCATGGATCCATATCATGAGGGCAGTGCCATCAAACCTTTAGCAAATGATGAAGTTCCCAACAAAATATGGCGTAAAGATGGTGTATGGAGAGCAACACGTAGCAAAAAAGATGTTTGCAGTCCATGACTTAACACCAGTATCAACTCCCTCTACATCGGAAAAGTCGAGCACCAAGGACAAACTGGTAGCTAAATAGCAATCATAGTCCATATCCTCGATTGGGCCCGAGGAACAGATGATCGAAGATGAAGAACAGGACTTCCTCGCCCCTCGAGCTTTCTTCGCCCCCGAAGAATCAGATGCGACGAAGTCCACGATCGAGGAACTAGATCAGGTGATACTGATCGAGCATCTACCAGAATGGAAGGTATACCTGGGAACGGGATTAACCCCCGAACTCAAGGAAAAATATTATTCAATTTCTTATCGATAACATTGATTTTTTTGCTTGGTCCCACTTAGATATGACAGGGATCCCGCCGAAGATAAAGGACGAGGTAACTAAACTTCTTAAAATATGGTCCATTAGGGAAGTGAAATACCCCGAGTGGCTAGATAATGTAGTATTAGTCCCTAAAAAGGGAAACAAACTTAGAATATAGGTAGACTACAAAGATTGGAACAAGGCATGCCCTAAAGACTCTTTCCCACTGCCTAACATCGATCGTTTGATCGACGCCATGGCCGGTCACAAGATTCTTACTTTTCTCAATGCTTACTCCGGGTACAATCAAATTCAAATGATCCCGGAGGACCAGGAAAACACTTCGTTTATCACGAAGTATGGAACATATTGCTACAATGTAATGCCTTTCAGGATAAAAAAATTCAGGGGCTGAATATTAGTTAATAAGATGTTCAAACAAAAAATAGGCAAATCTATGGAAGTTTATATTGATGACATGCTAGTTAAGTCCCTGCGCACAAAGGACATTTTGACTCATTCGCAGGCAATGTTCGAGATCTTAAGAAAATATAAAATGAAACTCAACCCCAAGAAATAAGCTTTTGGAGTTGGCTCAGGCAAGTTCTTGGGATTCATGGTAGCGAACAAGGGAATTGAGATCAACCCCGTCAAAATTAAAGCCATCGAGGAAATCACCATCGTGGATAGTGTGAAGTTCATACAACGGCTAACTGGACGGATAGGTGCTCTAGGCTGATTTATGTCGAGGTCATCGGATCAGGGTTTTTCTCCCTACTCAAAAAGAAGAATGACTTCGCATGGACTATTGAATGTCAACAAGCATTAGAAGAGTTAAAGAGGTACTTATCGAGCCCACCCCTACTTCACACTCCAAAGGAAGGTGAAAAACATTATTTATACTTGGCCTTGTCTGAGGTATCCGTGAGTGGCGTGTTGGTTCGAGAAGTAAAAGGTACACAATTTCCTATTTATTATGTGATTCGAACCTTAGGAGATGCTGAAACCAGGTATCCACATTTAGAAAATTTAGCACTTGCGCTTATAAGCGCATCTACAAAACTAAAACCATATTTTCAATTTCAACACACATATATTTTCAATTTCACCCCATATGTGTGTTGACTACATACCCACTTCGAAATATCTTGCATAAGCCCGTGCTGTCGGGCCGATTGGCTAAGTGGGAAATCGAACTTGGAGAGTACGATATCAAATATCAACCCCAAACGGCCATAGAGTCTCAAATTTTGGCAGACTTCGTGGCATATTTTACACCTGCCCTCACACCCGAAGTAGAGAAGGAACTTCTACTAAAGTCAGGTACACCCTCGGGGGTATGGACCCTCTTCACAGACAGCGCTTTGAATGTGAAAGAGTACGAGCTCGGTATTGTTTTAAAACCGCCTATGGGTAATATCATTAGACAATCTATCAAAACTTCTAGATTAACTAACAATGAGGCCGAGTATGAGGCCATGATTGCAGGTCTTGAACTAGCCAAAAGCCTGGGAGTAGAGGTCATCGAGGCCAAGTGTGACTCTCTTTTGGTTGTAAACCAAGTAAACGGAAGCTTGGAAGTTCGAGAACATAGAACGCAAAGGTACTTAACAAACATCAAGTGACATTGCACCGCTTCAAAGAATGGACACTAGACCATATACCTCGAGGACAGAACAGTGAGGCCGGTGCACTTGCGAATTTAGGGTCATCGGTCGAGGAAGATTATATTATCCCGGGGGTTGTTGTCCAATTGTCGAGATCCGTGGTCGAGGAAGGCCATACGGAGATTAATTCAACAAGTTTAACATGCGATTGGAGGAATAAATACGTCGAATACTTAAAGCACAGAAAGCTCCCTCGGACCCAAAGGAGTCGAGAGCCTTACAATCCAAATCAGCTCGATTCTCGCTTGATGAAAATGGAACATTGTACAGAAGAACCTTCGACGGACCGCTGGCAGTATCCTTAGGACGAGGGCACTTGTGGGAACCACTCTGGCACCGACTCTTTGGTTCACAATGTAATTAGAGTTGGAAATTACTAGGATATCATGGAAAAAAGATACTAAGGAGTTCGTTCGACGGTGTGACAAATGCCAAAGTTTCGTATCGATGATCCATCAACCCGGTGAACAATTCCATTTGGTTCTATCTCCGTGGCCATTCATGAATGGGGGATGGACATCGTCATCCCCCCACCGACGGCACCAGGTAAAGCTAAGTTCATTTTATTTATGATTGAATACTTTTAAAAATGGGTAGAAGCACAGGCCTTCGAGAAAATAAGAGAAAGAGAAGTCATTGAATTCATATGGGACCACATCGTGTGCCGGTTCGGGATACCCGCCGAAATAGTATGTGACAACGGGAAGCAGTTTATCGGCAACAATGTCACACAGTACTTCGAAGACCATAAAATCAAAAGGATTTTATCAACACCCTATCACCCAAGCACGAATGGCTAGGTCGGGTCCACAAGCAAAACTATCATTCAAAACTTGAAGAAGAGATTGAATAATGCTAAAGGGAAATGGAGAGAAGTATTTCCCGAGGTGCTATGGGCATATCGAACAATGTTGATGTCAAGCATAGGGGAAACCCTGTTCTCTTTGGTGTATGGGTCTGGAGCATTGATTCCGGTCGAGGTCGGGGAAGCTAGTTTCAGGTTTCAGCATACTACCGAGGATTCGAACCACGAGGCTATGAACACTTGTCTCTAATTACTAGATTAAAAATGTGAAGTTGCACTAGTTCGAATGGCTGCACAAAAGCAAAGGATGGAGAGGTATTATAATAGAAGGGAGAACCTTCACCATTTCGGAGTCGGGGACTTAGTTCTAAGGAAAGTCACCCTTAATACTCTAGACCCAAACTAAGGGAAGCTAGGCCCCAATTGGGAAGGACCGTACCGAGTCATCAGTGCCGTAGGGAAGGGATCTTACAAACTTAACACAATGGAAGGCGAGCAACTACCAAACAATTGGAATGTATCACTACTCAAACAATATTATTTCTAAGGTATGACCTTCTCCTTTTTTCCCATTTATATTTAAGACTAACTCCTTGCAGGTGTTCGATCAAAGGCATCGAGGAATCCTTCAACCCGAAGACCTTATGTTTTAAAGCATGCTTTGCACTCTTTTTTACTTAGATCGAGTTTTATCCCAAATAGGGTTTTCGATAAGGTTTTTAATGAGGAAACATTTATATGCTACCTAAGGAGAATTCAAAAAGTATTCAACGCTTCTTTTCAATCAACCTCGAATATTGGGGGGCATCACCCTCGAAGGTTGTATTTTCAAGGAAAATACTTCACGCCAAAGAGGGCCTCGATAGGAGAACTTTGTAATGGGCCAAACGATCAAATGAACCGTGTCCATGTATAATAGTCGAGCCTCCGA
This sequence comes from Nicotiana paniculata, assembly GCA_005239505.1. Taxonomy (NCBI): domain Eukaryota; kingdom Viridiplantae; phylum Streptophyta; class Magnoliopsida; order Solanales; family Solanaceae; genus Nicotiana; species Nicotiana paniculata. Next base: position 25,979 of record MDKI01231039.1, read on the forward strand.
TGGCAAAACATGTACGCATGTATCGATTATTCAAAGATTCAAAGAAGCATTCTTGATATATCAAAACACTTTGTGTCTCAAAGAAGTCTACTATTATACAAGCTTCGTACTTATAATTCTACGAGAAACGGCTCAAGAGCCAGAGCGCAAATGCACCCCAAATATTCGGGGACTGTCATCGACAGTCAAAACATCCGAGTCATCAAAAGCTCGGACTCATAAGACCTCCAAGAGGCATCCCCTCGATATAAAGTCCAAGGCCACCATACTCGGGGACTAACCTTTCGAACAAGTTCAAAAGGTTATCGGGAAATAAGTCCAAGAGACATACCCGAAGTCTATGGCCACATTAAAGGCTAATAACATATTAAAGACTATGTTCATATGAAAGTGCTACAGTCAGAATAATGCGGCTCGGAGATGTCCGACTTTCGCAATAAAATTAAAGGCCTTCAAACACTTTAAAAAGCCGGTTAAATCAGACTACCCTCGACAAAAGCAAACGATAAAAGGCTTCGATAAAACTAGCTCTCGAATAATTTAGAGGCTTCGATAACATTAGCCTTCGAAAAAACCTAGAGAGGTTGTCAATTATCATTACACAACAAATTACAAACGGGATTCCAATCAAGCGAACCTTTGCAAAACCCAGCGGGTACAAAAAAAATATGCTAGGGCATATCAAAATTTTCACTAAGTCATTTAGCTTAAAAGAGGGAAAAATTATAGCCGCTTTAGAGGCCGAGTTGGACCTACCTAAAGAGCCTAAGACCCGTCCTAAAAGAGCCTAAGGGCCAATACTAAAGAGCATGAGGGCCGAAGCATATGGAGTTTGAGACCTTGCTCTCACTCAGCTCGGACTCAAGAATCCCATCACCCCGAGCTAAGGTTTAGGTCGATATTCTATTATAAAGATTGTTCATTGATCAAATAAAAAACCTAAGGGTTTATTATATTCTATGTCCACGCCAATACTCAGACTGATCATTAGAATTATAACATCAAATTTCTTTCACAAATGAAGATAAAAGAGAATTCAACGCAAATCGAAGATGAATCAAAGAGGTTCTTTATATTCATAAAATATGTTTACAAAATATATTTACAACACCCTCGAGGGGCCCTTACACAAAAGCAAAAAACAAAAAGAACCTAATCTATTTCGGGGCTACATTCTCGGAGATAACATCCCCAGGAACTGTATCCTCGGTAGCTCTATCTTCGGGGACCTCCTCCTCCTTGGGGAATTCATCTTCGTCTCCCTCGCTCTCGGAGCCACTAGCGGAACCCTCATCATCGGATAGAAAAGTAGCTTCCTCTTCCACCAAAGTTTTTTCCTTTTCAATATCAACCGAGAGGTCGAAGCCTCGAGCATGCACCTCTTCGAGAGTTTGTCTTCGCGAGTCCAGCTTAGCATGGTTAAGGGCACATGATAACTTACGCTAAGCCGAAATAGATATATCCTATGCCCGAGAATTAGCAGCAGAGGCGTTAGCTAGATACGAGGACATGAATGCCTCAGCCTCAGATTTGGCTTTATCAAGCTCAACGGCCGATTTAGCTTCGAGCTCTTCAGTTTTGCGGCTTCAGCCCGAGCTTTCCTCCTTTGCATTTTTGAGCTAGTTTTCAACTGAGATCAGCTGTTCCCGTAGTGTATCTTTCTCTGAGGCGAGACGGTCCATATGTTGCCTCCACCCAAGGGTATCAACCTATTTCATCTTGAGCTCCTCTCGAAGCTCCTCCACCAACTCGCCCCTCTGCTGGAACTGCAGAATTGAAGTGTTAGTTACCAAACCAAGTAAAAACGTAATAGACCCTCAAAAGATATATTACCTGTTCACAAATCTTAGATTGTTGTTGATAGGCCTTCGCCAACTCAGCTTGAAGATCGCTGATCTCTCCTTCTTTTAGCGTAGAGAGACTTAAGGCTATCCATCTCTGCCACGTGTTTTTTGAACTCAGCTTGACACCGAGCAAGCTCGGCCTAAGACTTGGAAAATGCTTGATTTTAAAGCGACACAACCTTCTCACAAAGAAAAGGAGTCAGGCTTAGGAGGTAAAAAATCAAACTCGAAATGTAGTTATGAAGACAAAGCTTACCTGTTTGCGAAGCTTTTCGGCCTCATAAAAAATGAACGAGGCATCAAGATCGGGGCCCTCCTCGATTTCTGAAAGGTACTCCCGAAAGATGTTGTTCTCCCCATGGGACGTTCCCAAATCCGGAGTCCTCATGGCCCAGGCATCCCGTATTTTCTCCTCAGAGAACACCAATCCCGGCGGAGAGTCATCCATATTGATTACCCCAAATGAATCACTCGGGGCATTACCATCTTCGGAGGGCCTTAGAGTTAGGCTCTCCGAGTTCATCAGCCAAGTGCCCCTCGAGACGAGGTTCACTCTTGTCACTTGATGGCTCGGGGACTCTTCTCGATCTCCCCTCATAAATGTATTTAGCTCGAGACCGAACCACATCTGTCACCATCGGTTCTGCGGCCTTTGAAGCATCAGTGCTTCCTCTTTTCTGAGCTACCAACGGGCATCCATCATCTTAGCGCGCTGTGCCGTCTCTCTCTTCATTCTCAGCATGAAGGCGTTCGGCCGTTTATGGAGATAAGACCACTGTATCGGCCTTAGGCTTTCGAAGTTGGCTTTTCCTTGGCTTCGAGGAGCTTGCAGGAGACACCCTTTTCCTTTTCTTCTACTTAACAAGTTTTGGGATTTCTTCTTCATCAGGCGGGGGCGGTTGCATAGCAACGACGTCTCTGAGGCCTGCATAAAAATAAAAGTAAGTATTTCACTAAGAAACACAAATATACAAACGATAAAACTCACCATGATTTTTGGCCTCCCATCGACCTTTGGCCAAATCGTGCCAACTATGTTCAGCGTATGAAGAAGTAGAGGCCGAACCCAACTTGGGAGGTCCAGAACCGCACCGAGAAACCAAGCAACGGCTGCATCATTATGAAAAAATGAGATTGAGAAAGGATAAGGTCGAGAAAGACCAGAAAGAGTGGAATATTCTATTTCAATTGATAGACATGTACTTACATTTCATGTTCCATTCCTAGGGGAATGGCATCCTCTCGATAGGAATCAGGTCAGAGGTCCTGATTCGGATGAACCGGCTCATCCACCCTTGATCCCCTTCTTCATCGATGGAGAATAAAAGAGATTTCGAAGACCGGCGATGTAGCTTTATCAGGTCGCCTCGATAAAGGCGAGGGCTGTATATCCTGATCATATGGTCAAGGGTAAAAGACATCCCCTCACTTGGTACTGTTGGCAAAAATCGAGAATGACTGGGTCTCTAGGACCTAGAGCAGGATCTACGAGACCCGGAAAGGGTCGAGAATCAAATCGTGTCTTGTCATTTCATTCTAAGAAATTCGGGGACTATCTGTACATGGTCAAAATCATATGCCCCGATTTTGTAGGCTCGAGAGGTCACATCGAGGGTTGAGGTTCGATAAATACCAAACACGGGCTCGAAGGCAAAATAAAAGGCACGTACCTAAGTGCCGAAGATCATCGGAACCGAGTACGATCAATGTCAAAATAGTACAATTGTGAGTCTGTTATGGAAGGACAAGATTATCGCCACGTCCCCAAGATCATGGCGTAATTCCGGAATATATTTGTACGAATTAGTACAAAACCGTACTAGGCGGTTATATAGTTGTCCCAATAATATTCTTTACTGTAAATAAAAATGTACCTTATTCAGAGTTTCCCTCCTATATAAAGGGACCCCAATCATTTATCATTTGGCAAAGAATATACTCTCTGCTTTTCGCTCATTGTTCATCAGAATTGTACTTTAAACTTTATTATTGCTTTATTGTTCTTGATTCACCTCGAGGTCGCTACTGCTTAAGTAACACTGGTTTGTTTCATTTATTCCTTTCATTTACACCTTATATTACTTGCTTATTAATTGGTATTGAACTAGATCACGTATCTTTAGAATCACAAATCAAATTTAATTGTTACTCATATTTTCGAGGTAAACAATCCTTCAGGATTCAACAAGCTATTCTAGTATAACTAGAAGCAAAAACAACAAAGATTAATTAGAAAAAAACGCATCACAAAAGAAAAGAGAAGAAAAGTTTTAACTTTGTTCACGCTGCTACAAATGAACACACGCAGATATCTTTATATATACTCCAAAACGAGATGGACATCTGATGTAATGAAAAACGTTAAAATTCATTAAGAATTCAATGCCAAAACGTCAAATTCATTTAAGGCAATCAACGTTATAATTATTTAAGACAAAAGAAATATTATTATCAAAGTTAAGGAAATGTTTTTAAAATCAACGTTAAGGAAACGGTCATACCAGACCAACTTTGATCAAATTCAAAGTTACCAAAAATAACTGATTTTGTACCCATTCAATGTTAATAAAATAATTATATTCAAAGATTCTAATTTACTAATATACACATTAAAATATATTTAAATTGATTGGTCTAATAAAAACCTGTTAAAAGAATGATCTAGACATTAATTTGAATATTTTTTTTTGAGATATTAAAGTTATTATTATCTTAACATTCCTTATATAAAGCAGATAAATGCAGTAAGAATCGCGTAAGTGAACAAAACATATCAATTACTTTCTCTGCCTCAATTTATGTACTCCCTCTGTCAATTTATGTGATACTTTTCGTTTGAGATTCAAATTTTGTAATTTTGACCAAGTATTTGGAGTTTGGACATAGACTTTTTCAGTTTTTCAAAATAAAATTTACATATGCGAAAACTGCGTACAAAGTACTACAAGTCACTAATTAATAATTTAAAAATATATTTAAAGGCATATGAAAAAATTACGATCCAATATTAATTCCTTTGACTTCGAAATCCGAACACCTTCACATAAATTGGGAGGGAAGGAGTATCCTATTTTTCTTTTTGGTCCATTCTAAAAATAATGTCATCCCTATTTTGGAACAATTTCAATTTAAACTTTCTACCTTATTATGAAAAAGATGATTCATAGTCACATAAATATATTTATGATTTGTATTAAATATTAAATTTCTAAAGCCTTTCTTAATGTTTAAATTTCATGTCGAGTACGAAGGGAGAGCTTTACGAGAACAAGGCCCATATAGGAACCTCTTGAGCTGTTACCGTCCACCAATAGTGCTATAAAAAGTAACTTTTGAAAACAGTGTTACATGGGTTAATCTTTTGATGTTGGTAATTTGGAGTACTTGCCATGCATTCAGTCAGAAGAAGAGACGCGGTTCACATCAAACCCGATTTAAGTTGAATCACACATAATTCCAATAATAACATAAAAAATTGAGTTCAAATTTTGTCATTGTAAGGAAATTTTGCATCATCATATTAGAGTTACCTATTGCAGTAGCCAGTAAGTGACATATCTTATTATAAATCCCATATTTTGAGAAGATTCACTTTAGATGTTTTTTGATTGTCCTGATAATATATAAAAGAAATAAACTAATAGTATATATTTTAAACGTTTAGAAAAAATTAAGGTTGTTAAGGAGTTCCTTTCGTCTTCATCCGCGTAATTTCCAATGATCATATAGTTATTTAACCTCGGAATATGAGTAACAATTAAATTTGTAATGTGATTATAAGGATATATGATCTAATTCAACGTCAATTGATAAATGACTAAACAAATAAACGAGTTAAGCGATTAGAATGAATCAAACCAGTGTCGTTTGCAAGTTATCGACCTTGATTTGGAATAGGCTCGAGACCAAGCGTTAAGAACAATAAAAACAGTAGTAAATCGCAAGTAAGTATAAGAGCAGCGTATTGTTATTTCTCGGTAAACGAATGTAATATCCCATGGTTAAAAATGGACATGGTTTCCCTTTATATAGTAGATGAATCCTAAATAAGTTATAACTCTAATTTCGGAAACAAAATACATGATTGATATCAATAACCCTTAAGAGTTCTGTCAATCCCGATATTCCTGCCGAGATTTGTGGTCGATTGCGGATATATCGTTAATCTGTTACTCGATGTCGATCTTGCCCAATCTCGATCCTTAAGTCTCCGTTTCGATATGCACATAATCTCGAAACAGACCCTCGAGCCCATAAAATCGGACGTGGTCGATTTTGATGTATACACATAGCATCAAGATATTAAATTCACACCACTTAAATAGATATATGGACGTCTGAAAAGTCTTCATATATTTTGTTAGTTTTAAATTCATGCACAATATGAACATTTATGTTTCTGAAAGTTGCTACACCTAGTGGTGTATGCAGAATTATATAAATAAATATTACCAATTCTCTTTTTGAGTTCTAGGTTCATGATTTTCGATTTCTATTTTAGGTTCACTTCATAACATTTTAATGGGTCGTTTGGTTATCGGAATTAGAATATTATTCCAATATTAAATTTGGGCTACATTTATCCAATATTTTCTTATGAATATTAGCTAATATTGGTCTATATCAAAATCTTAGTATATCTATCCAATATTGGATGTGACATTATAATCATGATTATAATAGTAGGATAACTATGTTCTCAACAAACGACCTATAACGAATGGATCGGTCATTTTTGTTTCTAGATCTCAGTTTCCTGATTAAGATTCCTCATATATGCTTTTACTATTTTATGACCTGCGGGGATGGTTGGTTTAGGTTTGGAAGAGTTCGGGTTGAAATCAGAACACTTAGTTCCTTAATAGTTGCCTATAATAGTTATGTTTGGCTTGAGTCAACAGTTTGAGTAAACGACCTCGGAACCGGGGTTTGACGGTCCCAATAGGTTCATATGATGATTCTGGACTTGGATGTGTGTTTGAATCGGGTTGCGGATGACACAGGAGCATTTCGGCACTTAATATTGAAACTTGGTGTATTAAGGATTTTTCGAGTTCTTTAAGTTTGGTTTGGAGTAGACTTCGGTGTTATCGCGGTTCGTTTTGGATTCCAAGCCTGAGAATAGTTTCGTATGGTGATTTATGACTTGAACACAAAAGTTAGCTTCATTTTGAGTTGATTTGATAGGAATCGGACGCGCGAAAGTGTTTTTAGAAGTTTTGAGTTTCATGTCAAATTCATGCTTTTTGGCATCCGATTCATAATTATAGATGTTATTTTGGTGTTTTGATCATACGAGCTGGTCCGTGTTATTTTGTTGGATGTGTCAGTATAATAGATGGGTCTCGGGGCCCAAGATAAAAAATGGATTGGAATCAAACTCGGATTTAGACATGGAGGACTGCTAGTGGCTTCAGGTCTGGTGCGTTCGCACCTGCATGGAATTAGACGCAGGTGCGAGCCCGCGGAAGCGGGCCAACGATCGCAGAAGAGGAATGGAGTAGGCTGGCTAGTGGTCGTAGAAGAGGAGTATTTACCGCACCTGCGAGCTCACATGTGCGAGGAAAGCTATCGCAGGTGCGGCCTAGGCCATGAATGCTTGGGGTCACAATAATGGTAGTTTCTGTGTAGGCGCAAGTGCGCAGTTGCGGACCATTTTTGCAGAAGCGAATGTGTAGGTGTGCATGCTTCTCCGCAGAAGCAGACTTGGACAGGCTTAGTGAGAACCGCACATGGGATGGATTTTCGCAGGTGCGACGTCGCACAGGTGTGACCCAAGGACCGTAGAAACGGAAATCGCTGGGCAGTGAGGCCTTTTAATCTGAGTCTTAGGCAATTTTTCCTCACATATCATTTCGTCTTGGGAGATTTTGAGAGCACATTTGAGAGGGATTCTCATCAATAACATAATGTAAGTAACTCCTATCCATTTTCAAGTTAATTATGCGGATTTTAGGTAGATTAAACATGGAAAAATAATGAAAACTTGTGGGAGTTGTGATGAACCTAAGGTTTTGATAAATTTGGGATTTGACCACGAATTTGGTAATTAAAATGTGAATTTTTTTTTTATATATTTGAGTTAGGGAGTTCATGGGTAACAATTATATTCAAAAATTTCCAGAATCCGGGCAAGTAAGCGCAACGTTGAATTTCATTAATCCTCCAAATTAAATTGGGTAACTACTATAAAAGCTAAAATATGGACCTTGAGCATATATTTACTAATTTATATGACTACTGATTAGTTTCGGAGTCTTTGGCGTCGTTTGAAGGGTTCTAGTGAGATTGGAGAGCCGGATTGAAGACTTGAGAGCAAGGTAAGTCTCTTTCCTAACCTTGTAAGAGGGAACTCATCCCCTTAGGTGTATTATTGTTGTGTGTTACTTGTGTGGGGAGCTACGTACACATGAGGTGATGAGAGTCTGGGCGTAGCTATATTCCATGATATAAATTTGCAATTATCGACTTAGCCTTCTTATAAATAGTCCCCGCGTTTCTTAGAACGTGGTGATAATAAACGATTGGAGTCTCGATTCCTTCGTAACAAAATCATGACCATATTAGTAACTTAAGCGGGGAATGTGACCGAAACATCCCGTCGGTTCAGTTCCCAAAAACCATCAATGCATGTCAGTCGTCGGTCTGCCACTAGTATTACCGAACCGTCGTCACAAGCCTATAAATACCACCTCTTTTTGATTCAAACTTCACTTTGCTTTGATTATACTCTTGATTTCCCAATTCTCCTTATCTTTTTCTCATCGCCGCTCATTACGCCACCGTTGTTTTTACGAGAGACACCAATTTTTCACCTTCTTTCTACTTCCTTCACACATACAAATGGCAAAAACCGCCAATAGTGTGCCGAAAAAAGAAAAGGCTCCGTCTTCCTATTCCCCGCTAGCTGGTGATAAAAATCCGGTGGAGCCTCGTATCGAGGAGCGTGTTCTGGGGCCAGTCGAACTAACCTAAGACTTCAAAGTCGATAGACCTCATTAGTTCAGGGCCGATGCGAGCCAGTGTCCCAATATATCTGCTTGATATCGGAAGGCGATGTCGAGCGGGTAAAAAAGGACTACAAGTGGGAAAATAAGGTAGTGGTAGTTCCTTCCCCTGAAGAGGATGTTACCACTTACGTGAAAGGGTACTCGAGTGTGTACACCTACTCTTTTACGCTGTGTAACGACCCAGCCGCTCATTTTGTGTATTAAGATCCTGTTTCCCTGAATAAAACCTTCCTTAGCGGCTATTCGTGCTTTATGACTCGCGGGAGCAGGTGGTTTGGGATTTGGGAATGATTTGGATGGTTTAGGAACACTTGGTTCCTTAAGGTTGCCCTATTTGGCCAAGTTTGGATTCGGTCAACATTTCGAGCAAACGACCTCAGAATTGAGTTCTGACAACTCTAGTAGCTCCGTATGATGATTTCGGACTTGAGTGTATGTTCGGCTCAGGTTTCTGATAACCCGGGAGCATTTTGGCGCCCGAAATGGAAATCAGGATTTCCTTCTATTTAAAATTTGGTTTGGGACGTGATTTTGTGCTATCGAGGTCTGAACGGAATTCCGGGACCGGGAATAGTTCCGTATAGTCATTTATGACTTGTTTGTAAACGTTGAAGTCATTCCGAGTAGTATAGGCACGTTCGGCGCGATGAGGTGAATTCTAGAAATTCTTAAGTTCTTAATTTGATTCAAGGGGTTTTGGAGAGTGATTTTGAGTTTTAGTGGTGTTTTGAGTGTTCCGTAAGCTCTAAGCTCGAGCGAGTCCGTCATATGATTTGGGACTTGTTGGTATAATTTTTCAAGGGCTCAGGTGGGCCCAGGGGACTCTCGGACCCTGCATGGGGCCAAAAACCAGCAAAATCCAATGCTGGTGCAGCTACTTTTGGTGTGACCGCAACTGCGGTTGCCCAGTCGCAGGTGCGAGGCCGCCCCTACGATTCCCTTCACGCAGGTGCATAAAACCCATGGACCCATCCTATTCCGTAGGTGCAGACTTGTGCCCGCAGGTGCGAGTCCGTTGGTGCGGAATTCCTTCGCAGGTGCGACTCCGCTGGTGCGGATTTTCCCTCGTAGGTGCGACCCCAGCTCCCAGGCCTAACCTCCGCAGGTGCGGCCAATTTCTTTGCAGGGGCGGGACCGCACCTTCGTCCCAAAGTCGCAGGTGCAAAAATCCCTGTCAGACAGACTTATTTAAGGACCAAAAACACTGGTTTTCTTCCTCATTTTCAATTCCTAAACTCCGTTAAAAGACCCTAGAGCTTGGGAGGGGTTGTCCAAAGCCATTAATATCCAAGGTGAGCAATTTCTCCTCTATGTTGTCAAATATACATGGAATTCAACTATTTTTATCTTAAAAATACCAAATCATGGGAAAATTGGGTAGAAACTTCTAGGGCTTTGGTAATTAATGAATTATCCCATATTAGCCATAAATTCTTGAATGAATTATATAATTTCGCTCCTTAGGCTTCGGGTAATCTATTCCTCCAAGAATTTTTGGAATCCGAACTTGTGGGCCTGGAGTTGGTTTTTAGAATTTCCTCAAGAATGTCAAAAATCGGGTAGGCTAGGATGAATTTCCTAGTTTGAGCATGCATTGATGTTGTTGAACTATATGTGGATAGTTGCGAGCCATCGAGGGTAGATTTCGGAGTTTGGGCGCATCTTTTGATCCGGTCGTTGGTACAAAGAGTGCTTTTATCGAGGTGATTCTCCTTTCTAACCTCGTAAGAGGGAAATTGTCCCTCTAGGTAACCTTTATTTCTATGTGATCTTGTTTGGGAGCTACATACACACCAAGTGACGAGAGTCCGTACGTAGTGACTATTACTGCTTTGTCCAGGTAGTTAGGACACATCATGTTCATTGTTTTTCCCTGTTGTAACTTAAATATGACTTGTATTCTTGTGTGATTGGTATTGTTGTCTTTGAACGTTGTGATACTTGGCTTGGTTTAAGTGTGATAAGAGTAATCACGGGATGGGATCGGGCTGTGCGCCACGGCAGAGTGACGATCGATTATATTATGTGATCGGGACGTACGCCACAGTTATATTGTGGAATCGGACTGTACGCCACCGCGAGATTGAGACTACAGGATGGGATTGGGCCGTACACCACGATGAGATTGAGACTACAGGATGGGACCGGGACGTATGGCACGGAGAGATTGAGACTACAAGATGGGATCAGGTCGTACGCCAAGACGCAGATTACAGGATGGGATCGGGGAGTACGCCAGACGGTTACCAATCTTGGTGTATTTTTGGATGGTTATTTGATGTCTAATATCGATGTACTTGGTTATTTTCCTTACATGCCTACTGGTTTCCTTACATCTTGCTTACTTTATTACTATTGGACCTTAGTGAGTATCGAGTCGACTTCTCGTCACTACTTCTTCGAGATTAGGCGGGATATTCACTTGGTACATATCTACGTATGTACTCATGCTGCACTTTCTTTTCTTCGGTACTTGAATGTACAGGTCCGGAGGTTGGTACGTCTGATTATCAGTCCGGTGCTAGATACTGACCGGGGTTGGCTATACTTCACGGTGAGCTGCTCTTCCTGGAGATTCCTGGCAGCACCCTGGAGTTTCCTTTTGTATTTTTCCCCGTCTATTTCATTCGGACTATGGGATTGTATATATTTATGTATTCTGGTGTATTCTGATAGTTGCCCGTGATACTCGTGACACTAGTTCCTGGCACACACGTGCGTACATTTTTTTTCGGGTTTCTGGGCTGCATTGTCATACATAGGCTTATCGTTTGACTCACGTATCCGATGTTTTATTTTATGTCGCCGGCTAATATCATGTAAATAAATGCTTAAAAACTAGTAAAAGTTGGATTAATTAATCACATGGGAAGGGTAACACTTAGTAGAATTCATGTTGGCTCGCCTAACCCTGTTGTTGGGCGCCACCAGGACCCGTGTGGGAAATTGGGTCGTGACAACGTGGTATCAGAGCCCTAGGTTCACGTAAGTCTCACGAGTCCCAGGCGAACCTAGTAGAGTCTTGCGGATCGGTACGGAGACGTCTGTACTTATCTTCAGGAGGCTACAGGATGTTAGGAAACCTCTACTTGTTCTTACTCTATCGTGCAATATATGATTTACTAAATTCATGATTCTATTCTCTCACAGATTGTGTGAACGCGTGCATCTCATGTGCTTGATCCGGGAGAGGGTGCCTCCCCCGTCGCTCGAGGCCGTGGTAGGGGCAGGGGTAGCGCACCTGCCCGTGGTAAGGGATGAGGGTGTTCCAGAGCTATACTGGTCCCGCCACCAGAGGACCCATTATTAGAGGAGCAGGATAAGGTGCCCCCAGCAGATCCGGCACCCGTAGACTTTATGACGGCGCCGGGCTTTCAGGCAGCCATGGGCCGTATGATGAGTCATGGACACCATGTCCCAGGCTGGTTTATTTCCAGCAGACCCTGTCACTTCACAGGCGGGAGGGGGAGCCCAGACCCCTATTGCCCAGGATGCAGGTCTGACAGAAGAACTACATCCCACCCCAGGGACACTGCCCATGGATGATGCCCACCCTGCAGCAGCAACACCAGAGCCCAGACAAGTTGTGGGTGGTGACCAGCATAAGATGTTAGACTGATGGACCCGCTTACGCCCTCCAGTCTTCGGGGGTGAGCGAGGGGAGGATGCTCAGGATTTCATTGATAGGTGCAGGTCCAGTCTGCACACCTTGGGGATCCTAGCGTCCCGTGGGGTGGATTTCACTGCATTCCAGTTAGAGGGTAGAGCTCGCAGGTAGTGGCAGTCTTATATTCTCAGCAGGCCAGTCGATTCTCCTACTATCACTTGGGAGTAGTTCACGCAGATGTTCTTGGACAAATATATTCCACCCTATGAGAGGGAAGAGCTGAGGGGTCAGTTTGAGCGGTTGGACCAGGGGCAGATGTCTCTAACGGATTATGAGGCAAGATTTTTAGAGCTGTCACGCCATGCTCTCATGATATTACCCACTGATGCTGAGAGAGTTCAGAGGTTTGTAGTGGGGTTGCATCTAGGTATTAGGTCCACCATGGCTCGAGAGGTGGAGATGGGTATCCCGTACCAGCTTGTGGTCGAGATAGCTCGACGTATTGAGTGATACCGGATGAGGAGCAGGGAGCAGGGTCAGCAGGATAAGAGGGCCAGATTTGCAGGTGATTTTAGAGGTGCTCCAGCTAGGGGCAGGGGTCAGTTTGGGGGCAGTCGTCCCAGCAAGCCTCCATATGTGGAACCTCCACCACCTCCCCGAGGTGTCCCAGTTAGTCCCTAGTTCAGTGCCATGCCAGAATGCTCATATCGGCCCCTAGCTATTCAGGGTTCTCCTAGTGGTTATCCCAGTCATCAGAGGTATTTCGATCCTTATTTCAGTGCTATGCCTGAGGGCTCTCGTCGCCCTCCGACCATCCAGGATTCATCTTCAGGGCAGCGAGTAGTAGTGTCAGGGGGTTTGCTTCGAGTGTGGGGACCTGGGCCACACTTGGAGGTTTTGTCCCAAGTACCGGGGCAAGTCCATGAAACAGAGTCACCAGCCCGCGGTTTCAGCACCAGCAGTTCGACCTCCTAGAGGTGGAGGTCAGGTTGGCAAGGGCTGTCCTAGAGAGGGAGGCCAGTCCGGAGGGGGCCAGTCAGCTCCAGCTCGTCCTGGGGGAGCTCGGACTTCAGGTGCTCCAGCCAGGTTTTATGCCTTTCCCGCCAGATTGGATGCAGTGGCCTCAGACGCCGTGATCACAGACATTATCTCATTATGTGGTAAAGAGGCTTCAATATTATTTGATCCGGGATCCACTTACTCATATGTTTCAACCTTATTTGCTCCTTTTCTGGATGTCTCTCGAGAGTCTTTGGGATCTCCTATATATGTGTCCACTCCTGTAGGCGACTCTGTGGTGGTAGATTGGGTGTATCGGTCTTGTGTGATCACTTTCTGTGGGTTTGAGACTAGAGCTGACCTTTTATTGCTTTACATGGTTGATTTTGAGGTTATTCTGGGCATGGATTGGCTATCTCCTTATCATGCCATGCTCGAATTCTATGCCAAGACATCAACCTTTATGGACTTGATGAGTAGGGTGTTTCAGGTCGTATATTGATTCCTTCGTCGTTGTCTTCATTGATGACATTTTGATTTATTCCCGTAGCCCGGGGGAGCACGAGCAACATTTGAGAGTCGTGCTCCTAACTTTGCGAGAGCAGAAGCTATATGCTCAATTCTCCAAGTGTGAGTTTTGGTTGGATTTCGTGGCATTTTTGGGGCATGTGGTATCCGGAGAGGGTATCAAGGTTGATCTTCAGAAGATCGAGTCAGTTCAGAGTTGGCCGCGTCCTACTTCAGCTACTAAGATTAGGAGCTTTTTGGGCCTAGCAGGTTATTATTGCCGATTTGTGGAGGGTTTCTATTTTATTATAGCCCCTTTGACCAGATTGACTCAGAAGAATGCCCCGTTTCGATGGTCTGACGAGTGTGAGGCGAGATTTCAGAAGATCAAGACAACATTGACCTCAACGCCAGTTCTAGTATTGCCATCCGGTTCTGGAAGGTACACGGTGTATTGCGACACTTAACGTGTTGGCTTGGGGTGTGTGTTGATGTAGAAGGGAAGAGTTATTGCTTATGCTTCACGCCAGCTGGAGGTTCATGAGAAGAACTACCCTGTGCACGATTTGGAGTTGGCGGCGATTATTCATGCACTTAAGATCTGGAGGCACTATTTGTATGGGGTGTTATGTGAAGTCTACACCGACCACCGCAGCTTGCAACACCTATTTAAACATAATGATCTTAATTTGAGGCAGCGCAGATGGCTTGAGTTGTTGAAGGACTATTATATTACCATTCTTTATCACCCATGCAAGGCTAATGTGGTGGCGGATGCGTTGAGTCAAAAGGCTGAGAGTATGGGTAGCTTGGCTTATATTGCACCGGAGGAGAGACCTCTAGCCTTGGACATTCAGTCCTTGGCCAATCACTTGTTGAGATTAGATCCTTCAGAGCCTCGTCGAGTATTGGCACATGTGGTTGCTCAGTCTTCGTTATTGGGGGAGATTAAGGCCCGACAGTTCTATGGTCCGTGCTTGATAGAGCTTCGGGAAAAAGTGGTTCAAGGTAGGTCCAAGGAGGTTACTATTGGTGAGGATGATGTTCTGAGACTTCAGGGCCGCTTATGTGTTCCTAATGTTGATGGCCTGAGGGAGTGGATTCTAGAGGAGATGCGCAGTTCTCGATATTCTATTCACCCTAGTGCTACGAAGATGTATCATGATTTGAAACAACATTTCTGGTGGAGGCGAATGAAGAAGGACATTGTGGAGTATGTGACTAGGTGCCTCAATTTCTAGTAGGTTAAGTATGAGCACCAGAGGACAGGAGGCCTACTTCAGCAGATGCACATTCCTGAGTGGAAATGGGAGCGCATCGCTATGGACTTCGTGGTTGGATTGCCTCTGACTTCGCGGAAGGCGGACTCGGTTTGGGTCATCGTGTATAGATTGACAAAATCGGCGCATTTCATCCCAGTGGCTACCACATATTCATCTGAGAGGTTGGCACAAATCCACATCCGAGAGATAGTCCGGTTGCATGGTGTGCCAGTGTCCATCATATCAGATCGAGGCCCTCAGTTAACCTCGCACTTTTGGAGAGCATTGCATAGTGATATGGGCACTGATCACGCTCAACTATGTCTTGTATAAATACTAAACGGGCGTTGCAATTATAAATCTGGGGTATTAAGCCCAAAGTCGATCCCACGGAGAAT
>MDKI01126922.1:0-38285 GCA_005239505.1 Nicotiana paniculata
TATATATATATAATGGACCTTACTAGATAGATTGTCATGATTCAAATCAGGAAAATTCCCAGATACACTAGCTTCTTGACAAATATTACGCACGATTTCATAGGAGTATTTTATAGAAATGCCGAGGCGTATGGCCTGATCCCATCATAATCTCGTACATAACCATAGATACAAATATTATATTTCCGAGGCGAAAAACCCGCTCCCATAAGAGTGTGATACATAATCTTACTGAGGCGTACGGTCCAATCCCATCAGTTGTGCGCACTACCAAGGGTCAAACAACACGAACCATAGATATACCTATTCTACTACCGAGGTGAACAGCCCGATCCTATTAGAATAAGAAGCTATAACGAGTCCTTGAACCCACTCATGAATAGACGTGTGAGTTATATATCTAATGGGGAACCTTCCGATGAAAACGCACATCGCAGAAGGAATTCATAAGGAGAGTACAATTATTTCGCGGCTAATCATAAAGCCCGTCAAATCTCTGCAATAGCAAGTCTACCACTCTACGCAAGTCTAGTCTCAAGTCGTAATGGCGAAATAAAGGAATTAAACGAGCAAACATAACCCCTATAGTACAATTATAACATCGTGTGAACTTAAGGCTACCCGAAAAATAACATGAATCTAGCTACATACGGACTCTCGGCTCCTCGTGCGTACGTATCACCCGCAACAAATATAGGGGTAGTTTTCCCATCACAGAGTTAGACATGAGACTTACCTCGATCCAAAGTTCCATAATCGGCTCCAAAGCCTCTCTAACACCTCAAACCGATGCTCGTCGCTCCAAAACTAGTCAAACAATGTGCAACCCAATAAAAATATACACTACTACCAATAATTAACCAATTTATAATAATTTCATACCCCGCTCGAAAAGTCAATAAGGTCAACCCTCGGGCTCACGTGCCCGGATTTTGAAAATTATCAAAAATAATTATTACCCATAACTTATATAGTATATATTTCGAAAATTATCCAATTTTCATCCATGAATTGTCCCTCAAATCAAGGATTTACCATCTCATAACTTTGGGGCTCAATACTCCAATTTTTACAATCCAAACACGGATAAAAATAATAACTAACGAAAAAAATAATGGAAAAACATCAAAATAAAGGTAAATATTTATCCCTTTGTTGAGAAGAGAACAACACCGTGAATATCAGCTCAAGCGGAGCTCTAAAACTCAAGATATGCTCAAAATACTAAAATGATCGATATGTCCATTTAAAACAAAGTCCAGGCAATTTTTGTTCTTCGCATTCACGAAGAGCAATTTTTTGCGTTGACCGGTCAACCAAAATTTCCTTCTTCGCGTTTGCGGGACCTCCCTCATGTTCGTGAAAAACAAAGTCCGCACCAGAAACCAGAAATCTTTCCCGACATGGAAATGATCATAACTCTCTCATACGACCTCGGAATTTGACGATTTGTTGCTATGGTTCCTGTCACGACCCGATTTCCCCCCCGAAGGCATCGTGACGGCACCTAGTCACTACGACTAGGTAAGCCTAATTGCGGAAACACATACTAAATAAAAGCAATAGAAATAAAGACAAAATAAGTGAGTCTACAATGAAATATCGCCACTTGGTGCATACAAAATACAACTTTTTCCAAAACCCGGATTATCACTTTAGTTACAAGCTTTGGCTCAAAATAGCTCTATACAACGAGAGGGAATTTACATTAAAAAGAAATCTATCTAAATCTGGAATGGAAGGTGACTCGTAGGACTCTGCGGATGCGGCAGAAATACCTTTCGATCTCCTAAAAGCTGTTGCTCGGACCCCTAGCCATGAAACTGAGCGTTGGTACCTTGATCTGCACACGAAAAAAAACATGTGCAGGAAAGGGCATGAGTACACCACAAATTGGTACCCAGTAAGTGCCAAGCCTAACCCCAGTCAAGTAGTGACGAGTTCAGGTTAAGGCTCTACTGGATTTTCATAGTAAAAACAGTTTAAAATCTGAACAGAGAGATACAATAAGCTGAGGCAAATCAGTGGAAACAATGAGCTGAAAGGAAATAACAATAGGGAGCCCTCGGCTCAACACAACATATATCACAGTAACAAGTATGCAATGCAGTACCGCGGGAAAGCTCCCAGAATCTCGTCTGTAGTCCCAATTTAAATATGCAATGCAGTACAGGGGGAAAGCTCCCGGAATCTCGTCCGTAGTCCCAATTTAAATATGCTATGCAGTACAGAGGGAAAGCTCCCGGAATCTTGTTCGTAGTCAGAATTTAAATATGCTATGCAGTACAGAGGGAAAGCTCCCGGAATCTCGTACGTAGTCCCAATTTAAATATGCAATGCAGTACAGGGGGAAAGCTCCCGGAATCTCATCCGTAGTCCCAATTTAAATATGCAATGCAGTGCAAATACAAGATACAATTTTTATTTAAAACGGTTCAGGAAAAATCACAGGCAAAAATATGGATAAAACTACCTAAACATGGTACATATAGCAATAACTAGGTAAAATTCAAGTAAAACAGGTAGGCATGCTATTTCCTAATCTAAACTACATAGTCGATACATGAATCAGTGAAATAATTTAAGTCATGGAGGGAAAAATGGAGTTTTAGCAAAATGGCCCGTGTACGTACTCGTCACCTCACGCACACGACGCCCAATAAACATAAAATAGTATTAAAATAGCCTAGGGGAAGTCCCCAATACAGAGTTAGGCAATCCACTTAATTCGACTGCGCTACTCAACTCGAAACCACGCTCTTGCCACGAGTATCCAACTCCAAATGGCCCAAATCTATTCAATTCGATTGCATAATGTAAATATCACTTTAAGGAATCAAAATAGCTAATAAGTTCGAGGCTAATACGCGAATTTAGGAAAATCTCCCAAAAAGTCCCTCGGGCCCACGTTTCGGAAACGAGTGAAAGTTACAAATTTAGAACACCGATTCACTCACTCAAACAAGAATCATCGAAAACCGACGACAAAATCCTATTAATTTCTCGAATTTTCTAATTTGGGAAACTTCTTCCAATTTGCGTGATTTTTCACCTAAATCCCTTAATTGCATGGAAGAAATGACTATAGATTAATGATATACAAAGGAAATAGGGTTAGGAAGTGTTACCTATGAAGCCTTTCCTCAAAACTCACTACAAATGGCCTACACCCGAGCTCCAAATGATTTTAGAAGTTATGAAATTCAATCCCTCAAATCTGATATATCTGCCCAGCAATTTCCGCACCTGCACCCCTTGGACCGCACTTGCGGTCCCGCACCTGCGGTCCCGCACCTGCGGAAAATCCATCACAGGTGTGAAAACCAACTAAATCTGCGGCTCCACACCTGCGAAAAACCAACCGCACCTGCGAGGACTGGTTGACTTGACCAAGTCCGCACCTGCGAGCCCTCTTCCGCACCTGCGTGTCCGCACCTGCAGAATGTCCATCGCAGGTGCGAGACACCATAACCATAAATGGTTCAGTTGTTTCTCCAAGTTCAAAAATCACCCGTTGAGCATCTGAAACATCCCTGAGGCCCCCGGGACCCCAACCAAACTTACCAACTAGTACTAATACCTTATCCAAACTTAGTCGAGCCTCCAACACATCACATAACACCAAAATCACCAATTATACATGGATTCAAGCCTAAGAACTTATGAAATTTCCAAACTCTACAACCGATGCCGAAACACCTCAAAACTAGTCCGAATGACCTCAAATTTTTACACACAGGTCACAAATGATACAACAGACCTACAACCACTCTCGGAATTCCATTCCGAGCCCGATATCAAAATTCCACCTATAGTTCGAAATCGCCAAAATTCTAACTTTCGTCATTTCAAGCCTAAATCTACTACAGACCTCGCAAACACATTTTGGACACGCTCCTAACTTCAAAATCACCCAACGGAGCTAACGGAGCCGGCGGAATCCCATTTCGGACCCCACTTCCCACAGTTCCAACTACGGTCCGATTTCTAAAGCTTAAACTCACATATAAGGACTATGTGTCCAAAAACTCTCTGAATTTCACCACTCAATGTTCCAACAAGTACCAAAAGCAGAAATAGACATGGGGAAAGCAGTTATTAGGGGATCGGGGCGCTAACTCTCAAAACGACCGACTGGGTCGTTACATTCTCCCCCTCTTAAGAAAATCGTTCGTCCTCGAACGAGTATAGAGACATACATAAAGATGTGAAAAGATGAGGGTACTGATTGCGCATATCCTGCTCGGTCTCCCAAGTAGCCTCCTCGAGTGGCTGACCCCTCCATTGAACCTTTACTTATGCAATATCCTTTGACCTAAGCTTTCTGACTTGTCTATCCAATATATCTACTGGCTCTTCAACGTATGATAAATCCTTTTCCAATTGGACTGAACTGAAATCCAAAACATGAGTCGGGTCACCGTGATACTTCTGGAGCATGGATACGTGAAATACCGGATGAAATCCTGCTAGGTAGGGAGGCAGGGCTAGCTCATAAGCAAACTCCCTAACACGTCGCAACACCTCAAAAGGGCCAATAAATCTTGGACTCAGCTTACCCTTCTTACCGAACCTCATGACGCCCTTCATAGGCGATACCCGAAGAAAAACCCGATCACCAGCCATAAATGCCAAATCACAAACCTTCCGATCCGCAGGACTCTTCTGTCTGGACTAAGCTGCACGAATTCTCTCCTGAATCACCTTCACCTTGTCCAGGGCATCATGTACCAAATCTGTACCCAACAATCGGGCCTCGCCCGGCTCAAACCATCCCACTGGGGACCGACACCGTCTACCATACAAAGCCTCATATGGTGCCATCTGAATGCTGGACTGGTAGCTGTTATTATAAGCAAACTCTGCAAGTGGCAAGTATCGGTCCCATAAACCCCCGAAATCCATCACACAGGCACGGAGCATATCCTCAAGAATCTGAATCGTGCGCTCGGACTGCCCGTCCGTCTGAGGGTGAAAGGTTGTACTCAACTCTACCCTGGTGCCTGGCTCCTGTTGAATGACTCTCCAGAACTGTGAAGTGAACAGTGTACCTCTGTTTGAAATGATAGATACTAGAATAACGTGGAGGCGAAAAATCTCCCTGATATAAATCTCCGCCAACCTCTCGGAAGAGTATGTAGCCAACACAGGAATGAAATGGGCTGACTTAGTCAGCCGATCCACAATCACCCAAATAACATCTAACTTCTTAAAAGTCTGAGGAAGTCCAACCACGAAGTCTATGGTGATCCGCTCCCACTTCAACTCTGGAAGCTCAATCTGCTAAAGTAACCCTCCCGGTCTCTGATGCTCACATTTGACTTTCTTACAGTTGAGACACTTGGCCACAAACTCCACTATATCCTTCTTCATCCTTCTCCACCAATAGTGTTGTCTCAGATCCTGGTACATCTTTGTGGTACCCAGATGAATGGAATACTGCGAGCTATGGGCCTCCTCAAGAATCAACTCCCGAAGCCCATCCACATTGGGCACACAGATCCGACCCTGCATCCTCATCATACCGTCATCTCCTATAGTCACATCCCTGGCGTCATCTCGCCGAACCTTGTCCTGAAGAACCAGAAGGTGGGGATCATCATACTGGCGCTCTCAGATGCGGTCATAAAGAGAATACCGAGCCACTACACAAGCTAAAACCCGACAAGGCTCTGAAAGAGTCAACCTCATGAATTGACTGGATAAGGACTGAATATCTAAGGCTAAGGGCCTCTCAACTGCCGGAAGATATGCCAAACTCTCCAAACTCTACGCCCGGTGACTAAAGGCGTCGGCCACCACATTGGCATTCCCCAGGTGGTATAATATAGTGATGTCATAGTCCTTTAGCAACTCCAACCATCTCCGCTGGCGCAAACTGAGGTCCTTCTGCTTGAATATGTGTTGCAAACTCCGGTGATCAATGAAAATCACACAGGGAACGCCGTATAAATAATGACGCCATATCTTCTGGGCGTGAACAATAGCTGCCAACTCGAGATCATGAACTGGATAATTCTTCTCATGCACCTTCAACTGTCTGGATGCGTAGGCAATCACCCTACCGTCTTGCATCAACACCGCCCCTAGGCCAATCCTCGAAGCATCACAATAAACGGTATAGGACCCTGAACCCGAAGGCAATACCAACACTAGAGCTGAAGTCAGGGCTTTCTTGAGCTTCTGAAATATCTCCTCACACTCCTCAGTCCACCTGAACGGAGCACCCTTTTGAGTCAAACTGGTCATCGGTGCTGCAATGGATGAAAAACCCTCCACAAAACGGCGATAGTACCCAGCCAAACCAAGGAAACTGCGGATCTCCGTAGCTGAGGTCTAGGACAACTCTGCACCGCCTCCACCTTCTTCAGATCTACTTTGACCCCATCCCAAGACACTATATGGCCCAACAATGCCACTGAATCAAGCCATAACTCGCATTTAGAGAATTTTGCATACAATCTCTTCTCCCTCAAAGTCTGAAGCACAGTCCTCAAATGCTTCTCATGATCTTCCCGTGATCGGGAATACACCAAGATGTATTCAATAAACATAATACGAAGGAATCAAGATAAGGCCCAAACACACTATGCATCAAATACATAAAAGTTGTTGGGGAATTGGTCAGCCCAAATGACATAACAAGAAACTCATAGTGGCCATATCTGGTCTTGGAGGCAGTCTTCAGGATATCCGGCTCCCAAATCTTCAACTTGATGATAGCCAGAACGCAAGTCAATCTTGGAGAATACCCCGGAACCCTGTAGCTGGTCGAATAAATCATCAATGCGAGGCAAAGGATACCTGTTCTTCACAGTGACCTTGTTCAACTGCTGATAATCAATACACATCCGCATAGAACCATCATTTTTCTTCACAAACAATATTGGAGCACCCCAAGGTGATACACTGGGTCTGATAAAACCCTTATCAAGCAACTCCTGTAACTTCTCCTTCAACTCCTTCAACTCAGGAGGAGCCATACGGTAAGGACGGATAGAAATGGGCTGAGTGCCCGTCAACAAATCAATGCCGAAATCAATATCTCTGTCGGGCGGCATACCCGGAAGATCAACTGGGAATACATTAGGAAAGTCCCTCACTACTGGAACTGACTCAACTGGAGGGGTATCAACACTGACATCTATCACATAGGCCAAGTACGCATCACACCCTTTCTCAACCATCCGTTGAGCCTTAAGGAATGAAATGACCCTGCGGAGAGTATACTCTAAGGTACCTCTCCACTCAAATCTCAGCAAGCCTGGCATAGCCAGCATCACGGCTTAGCGTGACAATCAAGAATAGCATAATGGGGCGACAACCAGTCCATGACCAAGATAACATCGAAATCTACCATGCTGAGTAATAATAAATCAGCCCTGGTCTCAAAACCACCAAGAGAAATCAAACACGACTGATATACGCGGTCCACAATGTAGAGAGTCTCCCACAGGAGTAGATACATAGACAGGGGAACTCAAGGAATCCCGAGATATCCCCAAATGTGGAGCAAAATAAGAGGACACATATGAATACATAGAGCCTGGATCAAATAATATTGATGCATCACTATGGCAGACAGGGACAATACCTGAGATGACTGAGTCCGAAGCAACAACCTGGGAACGGGCTGGAAGAGCATAGTATCTAACCTGGCCTCCCCCTCTAGGGTGACCTCTACCTCCCCGACCCCCACCTCTAGCTGGATGAGGGGTGGAGTGGCAGCTGGGACTGGAATAATACCCGGATGACCCGGTGGAGCACGTGGAGGCTGATAAGACTGTGGAGGTGCTCCCCTCCTGGCCCTGGAGCAATCTCTAATCAAGTGACGAGTGTCACCACACTCAAAACAACCCCTCGGAGGACGCTGCAGTTGAGACTGAATAGAAGCTGGCCTACTGGGCTGGTCGGAGATAGCACCTCGTACTGGAGGCATACTGGATACTAGCGCTGCATAATAGAACTCCCGAGGTCTAGGAGGAGCTGGAATACCACTGGCTGCTGGAAGGGATGAATGAACAAGGCGACCCACAAAGACCCTACCGTGACGTGTTGCTGGTGCACGAGCTCCTGAAAAATAGCCAGTCTCTCGAGACCTCTTGGCCTCCCTCTCCTCTTTGTCTCGGGCGAACATGCCCTCTACTCTCCTGGCAATACTCACTGCCTGCTGGTAAGTGATATCCATCTCCAACTCTTTGGCCATATTGGTTCGAATACTATGATGGAGTCCCTCAATGAAGTGGCAAACACGCTCTCTGAGTGTGACAAGCAAGGCTAGTGCATGCCGAGCTAACTCACTGAAACGGACTACGTACTCCGACACAGTCATAGTACCCTGGTGCAACTGGTCAAACTCCGCAAATCAAGCATCCCTGAGGCTCTGAGGGACATACCCTTGAAAAAACATCTCTGAAAACTGAGTCCAAGTGAGTGAGGCTGCCTCGTCCGGACTACTCAGCTCATAGGCCCGCCACCACTGATATGCCGCTCCCCTCAGCTGGAAAGTGGTGAAAGAAACCCCACTGGTCTCCACAATTCCCATAGTGCGGAGAATACGATGACACTCCTCAAGAAATCCCAGAGAGTCATCTGAAGCTAGTCCGCTGAAAGTAGGGGGTGGTACTTTTTGTACCTCTCGAGTCTGAGCTGCTCGGCCTCCGAAGCCGCTGCCCTAGCATCATGCTGAACTGGAGCCGCTGGGGGCATAGGAATATACTCCGGGGCCTGATCAACCTGAACCCTCTGATCAGGAGTGTGGGTTGCGAGAGTCTGTGCCCCTCACCCGACCTGAGATGTAGCGGGAGCTATTGGAAATAGTCCAGCCTGCGCTAGAGTACTGAACATGCTCATGAACTGAGAGAAAGTCTCCTACAAGGCTGGAGCAGCAATAGGGACCTCCTGTGCTGGCTCTCCAGCTGCCATAGTCTCCTCTGCCGCTACTCTCGCTGGTGCTCGGGCTACACCACGCGGTCGTCCTCTCGGCCTCGGCCTCTGGCGGCTCTGGCAGGGGGATCGGATGCCTGGTCGTCGGTCCTCCCAGTACGGGTCCTCACCATCTGTGGGAAAGAATAGAATAGAATTTTTGATGTCAATAATTCGCACGAAAAAGGAAATCAAAGAAATATAATTGTTCCTAACAGTTACATAGCCTCCCGAATATAGATACGGACGTCTCCGCATCGATCTGCGAGACTCTAATAAACCGGCTTGTGACTTGTGACTCCTATGAACCTAGATGCTCTTATACCAACTTGTCACGACCTGATTTCCCCTCCGAAGGCATCGTGACGGCACCTAGTCACTACGACTACGTAAGCCTAATTGCGGAAACACATATTAAATAAAAGCAATAGAAATAAAGATGAAATAAGTGAGCCTACAATGAAACATCGCCACTTGGCACATACAAAATACAACTTTTCCCAAAACCCGGATTATCACTTTAGTCACAAGCTGTCTCAAAATAGCTCTATACAACGAGAGGGAATTTACATGAAAAAGAAATCTATCTAAATCTGGAATGGAAGGTGACTCGAACGACTCTGCGGCCGCGGCAGAATTACCTTTTGGTCTCCTAAAAGCTGTTGTTCGGACCCCTAGCCACGAAACTGAGCGTTGGTACCTGGATCTGCACATGAAAAAAATATATGTGCAGAAAGGGCATGAGAACACCACAAATTGGTACCCAGTAAGTGCCAAGCCTAACCCCAGTCAAGTAGTGACGAGGTTAGGTTAAGGCTCTACTGGATTTTCATAGTAAAAACAATTTAAAATCTGAACTGGAGAGATACAATAAGCTGAGGCAAATCAGTAGAAACAATGAGATGAAAGGAAATAACAACAGGTAGCCCTCGGCTCAGCACAACATATATCACAGTAACAAGTATGCAATGCAGTACAGGGGGAAAGCTCCCAGAATCTCGTTTGTAGTCCCAATTTAAATATGCAATGCAGTACAGGTGGAAAGCTCCCGAAATCTCTGTTTAACCAAAGAATTGGATTCTTTTCCCAAAGATATTTTAAGAATAACACGGGTTTCTGATAACCAAATAATAAGCTAATAATTGTAAGTAAACTCGTAAAATGCACAAAAAGTAAGTGTATTGCAATAGTAGTTCGAATGTCCCCCCTTACAGGTTATATTTTACTCCCTTATATAGGGAATCTCCTAATATAACGTCTACCCTTTTCAGTGATTGAGCATTAATGACTAATTATGACATTAATGTAACATTGCAATGATCAACTGTAACTGTTGCGTGAATGTTGTGTAACATGTGGATCACTAATTTCAAGATCTCTGAATCTGCCATTTATTCTGACCAGATACATTTTGACCGTGTCTCTTCATCTTCTCAATCAGTTTGAGACTTCCGTAGCTAATTAACACGTGGGTGTGATTTGTCGTGCCTCTTTTCCTCATACATCTTCATAGAGTCCCGTCCAGCTGTCGTATCTTCATTGCTCCACGTAGACTACTGAGTCATCAAGATTTATTACATGTGTGAAGCTTTTTTTTACCAATACAGATAGTCCCCCCACTTACCATATATTTATCAATTAACATTTGGTAAGTGGATACTCATTTATGGCGGGAATATTTTGCCGCCGCTTCACTCGAATCATTGCATCTTTTTCTGTACGTAAGCGTCGCTTGTCACTTACATTTAATGCTTATGCCACGTGGCATTCCCGGGTTGGTTTTGCAATTATTCAGCGCCTTTTAGGGCTTTCTTGCGGCTGCATCAGTCACGAAGTGACATCTTCAATTATGTCTTTCACATCATTGTTTTTTCCATTTTTTGACGGTTGTCTTCGAGTATAAATACCCCTTTTTCCTCTCTTTCACGAAAAACTTCTGAATTTAAAACTTTATTTGTAAAGAACTTTTTCCTTGCCTTTGTAGATATCTCTTCTTCAAACCAATCTAAGAGAGTCATAAACGTTGATGAGTTGACTCCCTCTTCTGCTCCAACGCGGAGTAGGAGAGGCGGCAGGTTGAGGAGTTTAGGTTCTACTCCTTCAAGGGATTCTTCCTCTTCTCAAATTACTTCTCCTCCCTCTTCTAGGTCTTTAACTTCTCCAAGGGATAGGGCTTCTAGATCTTCGTCCAAAGGTAAAGAACGTCACGAAACTTTGCGCGAACCGAGGGTCGATGAAATAGTACCTGCGGAGTTCACCTTTGTTAGGGACAGTAGGCCCTTAGAGATCAGGTTTCTTCAGTGTTGTCTCTTGATAGTGTTGACAAGTACCCTACCCAACTCACTGAAGGTTTAATTCCTCTTATACGCAGGGACTGTTGTTGGAGTTCCGATTTTCCTGTAATCGTTCCAAACAGTAATCAAAGAATAACGTCTTACAAGATGGGTCACTTTACATTAGGGTTCAAGCCTCCCTCGACCCAGTAATCATCGAGTTCTGTCGATTTTTCAAAATTTTCTTGGGACAAGTCGGTCCTCTTGTATGGCGAGTCATTGCATGTCTTAGATATTTGGCTACCTTAGTTTCGATCCCCTTTACCTTTCATCATCTTATTCACCTCAATTCCCCAATGTTGTTCCGTCAGGGAATTTTTACCCTAGCTGTTAGGAGTAAAAGGGTGTTAGTGACTTCTGAAGATGATAAGGATCGAGGTTAGTTTCTTCAGTATGTTGTTGTTCCTACTGCTGGTTTAGTAGGTGAAGAGAATCTTCCCTTCCCTGAGAAGTGGAATTTTGCACGTGAGTACATTTTTGCTCACATTCCTTGCTTTTTGCTTTAGATATTTTATCAATATTGTAGTTGTTTCTTCTTTTTGCAGCAATCATGGGAACCGTCGAGAATGTCACCGGTTTCAGAGATTGGGTAGAAAAGCTTTTGTTAATCTCTCCGTTGGAAGAACGTTCATGGAAGTACCTCTCTGAGGGGTTTGGTTGGAGAGTTAAGACTCATGGTAAGTGAAGTTTTTGTTTGTACTTGTTTATTCCTTTGAGCATTATTTAACCCTTTCTTTTTTGGCAGGGTTTCCTGCTCGTGGAGTTTCTGCATCTGCGTCTATTCCCAAGTTATCCCTGGCTCAGGCCCAGGAGATCATTTCAGGATCTTCTTCATCAAAGAGAAAAGCAGGTGGGTCAAGGACCTCGGAAGAAGAGGAGGAAGAGGAAGGCACTTTGGTCCATAGGTCACGCAGAAGGAATGTGGTCTCAGACGACGAGTCTACACCTGTCATTGTGCCTTTCGTGCCTGAAGTTGGACTTTCTGCCTCCGAGGATGCCACTCCCTATCCCATGCGTGAATCTGTTGGCCAATTATTCCGTGAAGGCTTTGGTTCTGTTGTTGATGAAGCTCTTTTGACTGTTTTCTCTCCTTCTCTTAGAGAACTCCCTTCAACTGTTCCAGTTATTTCTCCTGCTCCCGTGGATATCCCCTCTCCTGTCGTTTCTCCCTCTCCCGTGGCTTTTTCGGCCCCTTAGACTTCCTCGCCCGTGGCTCCTGCATCTCTACCTGCTTCCGTGCCTTCTATTACAGAAGTAGGGTCTTCCAATGGAGAGATGAGGCAAGTGATGATAGAAGTTCCAGTAGAGGGTAGTCTCTTTAAAAAGTCTGGCCAGCCTGATATGTGGTTGAAACCGTTGATAGGCCCGATAGAGAGAGCTAAGTTGGACAGCCACAGTTCCCTTACATGGGCTAATGAAATCGTGCATACTTCTTTAAAGGTAAAATGCATTTTATTGTGTTCATTCTTGTACATGTATTTACCATATCTAATTGGCTTTCTTTTGCAGATCAATCTTATTGGCACAGAGCTTATGAAAAGGATTTCTCATACGGAGTAGGAAGTAAAGGAGTGGAATGCTGAAGCAGGTAACTGGAAGGAACAGTATGAAAGCTTAAGGCTCGACATGGAGGCTATAGAAGAAGAAAAATGTACCTTGGAGCAGCAGGTGAGGGTCATGACGGCAGAGTTGGCTGTGGAGAAGGCATCCTCTGATCAGGCAGACAAGGATAAGAGCGTCCTAGAGTCCTCATTTGCGGAGCAGCTTTCTCGTGCCTCTTAAGAGGAGGAGTTTGAAGGCCTTACTAGACCAAAAGGAGGAGTATTCGGGCGAACTAGTGCAATCTCTTACTTAGACCCAGGATGATCTTCGCAACTCTTTGGAGAAAGTTCAATTCATGGAAAGGTCTTTCGCTCCTTTAAGGGCCTCTAATGATGTTGTTGTGAATGAGAGGGATGAACTAAGAGCTGAAGTTATGCTATGGGAGAAGGATTATGAAGCTCTTGAAGACAGGGCAGCTTTCGCTGTTAGTTGGGCGTATATGAACTCTCGCCTCGACACATTGACTGAAATGAGCAGAGAGAATTTCGACCTTAATGCTGAAATTGCAAATATCAAAGAGTCCATTGAGAAGGCTCAACAAGGTCAGAATCTCTCTTCACCTGAAGGTGAGGCTCTTGCTGCTCAAGTATCTTCGTCCCAAGCCGCTCCTGCTCCTTCTGCTAGTGAAGTCAACCCCCATCTTGATGAAGTTTAAGAAGTTGGTTCCTCCCCTTTTTTTTTGTCTCAATTGGTGGTTACCCTCAGTCCCATCGGGGGTAAATTTGGATCTCTTTAAAGTCCCCAAATGACAACTTAGGGGCACCTCAATGTATAAAAAACTCTATACGGCTAAGTATAAGTTAATACTTAGTTTTTACATAGCCGTTTAATATATTAATGCAAGTATGACTTTTGTTTTCCGTTGAGTTTTTGTTTCACTCTTTAAGTCTTTTGCATGCTTTATTTTTTGAGGTTTTAGTTTTACCTTTGAGTTTTGCATATAGAATGCTTTAAATTACTCGTACCTTTTCGTAATAGGCACGGTGTCATATTAAATGTGTGCCTTTTTGTAGTAGGCATAATTTATGAAAGAGGGCCCTTTTTTGATCGACACTTAATGAAGAAGACGTCTCAACTTCATAAAGGTGTAATAATGCAATAGAGTGATAGGAATTTTTCACATGTTTAAGAATGTTTCTGAGGAAAGGTTTTTTTTGTTTGAACTTTCACAACATTTTACGTGTGTTTGATTATCGTCTAAAACTCATCTTGCAACTGTTTTCTTTTAACAGATTTGATATACACTTGTATTTCGCAACTGTTTTTCGTAATTAATAGTTTTTTCGAGTTAATACAAGAGAGCAACTATTTTTCGTTCGTAATAATTTTTATTCAAGTTGGGGTTTTCACCCGTAACTGTTTTTGTTTTGTAACAGTTTTCAATAAGCATGAGGGAAATGCTCTTACATCTGTAACTGTTTTATTTGATAACAGTTATATGAGTACAAAGATTTCGTAACTTTTTTAGTTACAACAGTCTGACCTTTTGAATAAGTACAAAGATGCGCATTTCTTCCTTGCAACTAACATTTTGCCTTTTCTCCTGAACATATTCGAAGGTTTTTTGGATTAGGCTTTGTGTTTGAGTCTTTGGCTCTTTCAATTTTGCTCGTATCACTTGACTTGTTGGGTAGATAGATCTTCAGGCTTCGAACTTTGACTTTTTTTATAGTCTTTTTTTGCTTCGTCTTAGCCTTCCATTCTGTATAGTCCCCCAAGTGTTTGAGCTTTGAAGAATGAAATCTCGAGCACTTAACTATTCCTTCCTTGTGGTCCTTCTCCTGAAAAGGAAAAACATACGGGACTCGAAGGTGTATAATTTTTAGATGATGACTGCTTAACCCTTTAAAACGTCCATCAGAAAGTGTAACCCTAGATCGGGAATTTAGTTACTTCTTCGTGTCTTTGAAGGTCTAATATCATCATCCGGTGATGGGTTAGCTTTATGCCTATCATCTAAAAAGGTTAGTAAAATTTTAAATGTTCAAAATAAAATCGAACGTGTGATACCTGACCGGTGGTATCAACTTCTTTTCCTTAGAAGCAGTACTTCTTCAAGTGGATGGCATTCCAACTTGTTGGTAGGATTCTGACGTCCATAGCTTCCAGCTCGTAGGCGCCCTTCCCAACTATGCCTCGGACTTTGTAGGGTACTTCCCAATTTGGACTTAGCTTTCCTGCGCCTGCTTCTTTCGTTGATTGAAAAACTTTTTTGAGGACAAAGTCCCCAATCTTGAAGTACCTGAGATGAGCTTTACGGTTGTAATAACGCTCTATGATTTGTTTTTGAGCTGCCATCCGTATTAGTGCTGCTTCTCTCCGTGGTTCGAGCAGGTCAAGATTGGTCATCAATTCATCGTCGTTTGCTTCCTTCGTGGTTGTTGTAAACCTTATGCTTGGCTCGTCAATCTCCACAAGTATTAAGGCTTCTGAGCCATAGACAAGTGCGAACGGAGTTTCTCCCGTGGTTGTTTTTGAAGTTGTTCTGTATGCCCATAGTACTGCTGGTAACTAATCAGGCAAGTTTCCTTTGGCTCTATCTAGCCGCTTATTTAGATTGTTGATGATGACTTTATTCGTTGACTCAGCCTGACCATTAGCCACGGGATGGTATGGCGTTGAAGTGATCTGTTTAATTTTCCAGCTTTCGAAGAATTCTGTGATTTGCGAGCCTATGAATTGGGGGCCATTATCACACACGATCTCCTTTGGTATCCCAAAGCGGCATATTATGTTTCGCCATAAGAAACTTTTAACGTCCTTTTCTCGCACTTGTTTGAACGTTTCTGCCTCTACCCATTTTGTAAAATAGTCGGTTAGCACGATCAAAAACAGTACCTGTCCTTTAGTTGTGGGAAGAGGTCCCACTATGTCCATACCCCATTTCATGAAGGTCCATGGGGATATTATTGGACGCAATAATTCCGCTGGTCGATGCATGTTATAGGCAAACCTTTGGCACCTGTTGCGAAGTTCTCGGCCTTTTCTTCCATCTTAGGTCAATAGTATCCAGCTCTGATTAGGGTTTTCACTAAGGATCTCGCCCCTGAGTGATTTCCACAGTGTCCTTCGTGGACTTCTTTCATCACAAACTCCGTTTGGTTAGGTCCGAGGCATTTTGCCAGGGGCCCTCCAAACATCTTGCGATATAATGAGTTGCGAATGAGGCAGTACCGTGCAGCTTTGTGGCGAAGTGCTTGAGCTGTTTTCTTGTCTTCAGGTACGGTGCCATTCTGCAAAAAATTTAGGATTTCGTTTCTCCAATCCCAGGTTAAATTGTTGAAAGTTACCTCATTTCTACCCTGGTCGATCACTGAATGGAATAGATGAACGACAATTGCATTGTCTGCGTTCGTTACTTCCGCGACTGCTACGAGGTTAGCTAATGCATCTGCTTTTGCATTTTCCTCTCTGGGTATTTGTACTACCTTCCATGTTTTGAATTGTCTCATGAGCTCTCGTGCCTTTTCCAAATATTGTTGCATCCGAGTTTCTCGAGCGATGTAAGTTCCCTGCATCTGATTTACTACCAGTTGGGAGTCGCTTTCGATTATGATTTTCTCGATTGAAAGCTCTCGTGCGAGTTCTAATCCTGCAATAACAGCTTCGTACTATGCTTCATTGTTAGTTATAGGATAACATTTGATGGCATGTCGTGTCTTTTTACCCGCGGGTGATATTAAGACTATGCCTAGGTTCCATAGACCCGGATTAGCACCGTTGAAGAGTTGTAACTCTTTTCCAATCCAGGGACAATGCTATTACTAAAGTCAACAATAAAATCAGCTAAGATCTGAGACTTGATTGCAGTCCTAGACTGATGTATTATTTCATACGCACTTAATTATATGGCCTACTTGGCTAATAAACCTGATTGTTCTTGTTTATGCAGTATGTTTCTCAATGGATACGAGGTCACAACTGTGATTGGATGACATTGAAAGTATGGCCTTAATTTTCTAGATGCCATGATTAGAGCTAAGGCTAACTTTTCTAGATGTGGATATCTCGTTTCAGCGTCTAGTAACGTCTTGCTTACATAATAAATAGGAGATTGTTTACCTTTATTCTCCCTTACCAATACTGCACTTACAGCAATTTCTGAGACGGCAAGGTAGACGTATAGCCTCTCCCCCTCCTTTGGCTTTGACAGAAACGGAGGTTTTGAAAGATAAGATTTTAGGTCTTTGAGAGCCTGTCGACATTCTTCAGTCCATTTGAACCGATTTTACTTTTGAGAACTGCAAAGAATTTAAAACTTTTCTCGGAAGATTTGGAAATAAATCTTCCTAAGGCTGCAATTCTTCCCGTTAGTCTTTGAACTTCTTTTTTGTTTATAAGTACATCAGGTATTTCTTCTATAGCTTTAATTTGATCAGGATTTACCTTTATTCCCCTGTTTGATACAAGGAAACCCAAGAATTTACCTGATGCTACGCCAAGAGCGCATTTTTCTGGATTCAGCTTCATATTATACCTGCGTAAAATGTCAAAGGTAATAGAGAGGTGCTGGAAATGGTCTTCCGCCCGTGTTGATTTTACCAGCATGTCATCGATGTAAACTTTCATCGTTTTTCCCAGATGTTCCGGGAACATCTTGGTGACTAGCCTTTGATAGGTGGCTCCAGCGTTTTTTAAGCCAAAAGGCATGACTTTATAATAATAAGTCCCCCTGCTTTTAATAAATGAGGTTTTTTCCTCGTCTGAAGGATCCATTTTAATCTGATTATAACTAGAATACATATCTAGAAAGCTTAACAATTCATGACCTGTGGTGGCATCAATCATTTGATCTATATGTGGTAATGGGAATGAATCATTGGGGCTTGCTTTATTTAAGTTAGTATAATCTACGCATACTCTCGATTTTCCATTCTTTTTAGGTACTACCACAGTGTTAGCTAGCTAGTTAGGGTACGTTACCTCTCGTATCGAACCAATCTTCAAGAGTTTATGTACCTCTTCGTCAATCACTTGGTTCTTGAATGGTCATTGCTTTCTTTTCTTTTTCTTAACAGGTACGAATGATGGATCTTCATTTAGTTTATGAGTCATCACTTCTGGTGGGATACCTGTCATATTTGAGTGGGACCACGCAAAGCAATCTGTGTTAGCCTTTAAATAATCAATTAACTTACCTCTTCGATCGGGGCTCAGCCTCGTGCCTATATACACTTTCTGTTTAGGTTTTTTTTCAAACAATGGAACAGCTTCGAGCTCTTCCGTAGTTGTTTTGATGTGCTCTTCTTCCTCCGGTTCATGAATGACGTCTGGTCTGGAATCTACATTCGCGTGTTTCAATTCATCTTCCGTGGTGACTTGATTCACCTTCTCGTGAGTATCTTCTTTCATACTTGTTTCAGCAATAATACCTTATGTGCCTATTTGGGTAGTAATTTATTCCATGCCTGTTTGGGCGGTGTTACCTGCTTGGGAGATTTCTTGACTTTTGATTCTTCCACCTCTACTTTTTTGTTGTAGTGTACCACGGAATTTATATTTCTCACGGTTTGCTGATCCCCTCTAATTTGCTGAATCCCCCATTCAGAGGGGAATTTAATCACCTGATGCAAGGTGAAGGGTATTGCTTTCATGTCGTGGATCCATGGCCTTCCCATGATTACATTATAAGCCATATCAGTATCGATGACTTGGAACCTGGTATTTTTGATTACTCCCTCAGCATAAGTGCTAAGTTCAATTTACCCTTTGCTTATAATCGTAGAATTATCAAACCATGATATGGCTCGTGCCTTTGGGATTACTTGATTCCCCAATAGCATTTCTTCCACGACTCTTAGCAAAATAATATTGACTGAACTACCTGGATCAATCAACACTCTTTTTACGTTAGTGTCATGAATAAGTAAGGATATTACGAGAGCATCATTGTGAGGAAGCATTAATCCGCCGATATCTGCATTATCGAAGGTTATATCGTCTGCTTCCAGATTTTCATGAACCCGCTTTCCGTGTGTAATTGTAAACTTCGTGGTCGCTTTGCAGACCAGTCTGTTTACTTCTTCACCTCCGTGTATCACGTTGACGGTTCATTTTGGATATGGAGGTTTTGGGGGCTCCTGCCTGTTCTTCATGTATGCATGTTTACCTTTTTCACTAAACAATTCTGTTAAATAACCCTGTTTCAATAATTGTTCTACCTCACCTTGCAAAAATCTGCAATCTACAGTTCTATGTCCATGATCATTATGGAATTCACATCACAGATCTGGGTTCCTCTTATTCGGGTTCGACCTCATCTCTTTGGGCCATCGAACCTTATCACCCATATTTCTTAATACTGAAATTAGTTCGGAGGTACTTACATTGAAGGTATGATCTCCAATTCGTGCATTACCTCTAGGTCGTTCATCTCGATCCCTTCTGGATCTAGATGAGGACGAGCATGCATCTCTACTTGGTGGTCCATAATCTGACCTGGTGTTTTCAAACCTGGGACGAGTTTCACGTCCCGAGGGTCCCAAGTAAGGATCGTACCTGTTTTTACCTGATCTCCTATCTGATTCTAAACGTATGGATCGGGTATAATCTTCATCTTTTGAACAAGCAATGGTATCTTCTTCTATTCGAAGTTTAGTATTGTACCTGTTACAAACATCGTTCCACGTTGTAGCTGAGAATTCTCTCAAGCTTTCCTTGAGTCTCCTTGTGGCTTCTGAGCTTTTTTCATTTAGATTACTTGTGAATGCCATGGCTGCCCAATTATCAGGCACCCTTGGTAGGTGCATTCTTTCTCGTTGAAACCTGTCTACAAATTCATGAAGTAGTTCCCTCCTTATTTTATTATAAAGATGTCCTCCATCCTTTTCTCGACTTTTTGCGCACCGGAGTGTGCCTTTATGAAAGAATCTACAAGCTCAGCAAAAGAATCAATAGAGTTTTTAGGGAGAAGAGAATACCAGGTTAGTGCCCCTTTGGTAAGTGTTTCTCCAAACTTTTTAACTAGGACCGACTCAATTTCTTGTTTTGTTCGTTGCCCTTCACTCCGGTAGTAAAGCATTCACATGGTCGCGTGGGTCGATTGTCCCGTCATACTTAGGTACGTCAGGCATTTTAAACTTCTTTGGAATAGGTACGGGTGCTACGCTTGGTTTCCAAGGTTGTTGAGAATATATATCAACGTCAATGCATTTGATAACAGGTGGTACTCCAGGAATTTGTTCGATTCGATCATTTTGTTCCTTCACCTGTTTCTGCAAAGTTAGTAATAAAGTCTATAATTCAGAGTTATTAGACATACCTGGTCTCGCTTCGAGAGATTCATTAGGAGTATCTCCCCTTCCTGAGTTTGCCAACCCAGATTGAGTATTTTCCATGGTGATGGTATTATTGGGGGTGGTGTTAGTGGTGCAGGTGACGCTGCTGGTAATCCCCTCGCAAATTCTTGCAAAGTCTGGCTCACATACTCTGCAATCATTTGCTTTACCCTATCTTGTTCTACCGTTTGATCATTATTATCATTGTTGTTATTGGATATTTCTGGGGATTGTTCCCTTGAACCACGTGGGCTTCCTAAAGGTGATGGAACTGGGGTTCCATTCCTTTTCTGGTTGTTGTCATTGGAGTTCGGCATAGTTCAGAGGATATCGGTGGAAAAGCAAACAAAGATTATCAGATTTCCGGTAACGGAACCAATTTGTTTAACCAAAGAATTGGATTATTTTCCCAAAGCTATTTTAAGAAGAACACGCGTTACTGATAACCAAAGAATAAGCTAATAATTGCAAGTAAACTCATAAATGGAAAGTAGTAAGATGCACAAAAAGTAAGTGTATTGCAATAGTAGTACGAATGTCCCCCCTTATAGGTTATATTTTACTCCCTTATATAGGGAATCTCCTAATATAACGTCTACCCTTTTCAGTGATTGAGCATTAATGATTAATTATGACATTAATGTAACGTTACAATGATTAACCGTAACTGTTGCGTGAATGTTGTGTAACGTGTTGATCACTAATTTGAAGATCTCTGAATCTGCCCTTTAATCTGTCCAGATACATTTTGACCGTCTCTCTTCATCTTCTCAATCAGGTTGAGACTTCTGTAGCTAATTAACCCGTGGGTGTGATTTGTCGTGCCTCTTTGGCTCATACCTCTTCATAAAGACCCGTACAGTTGTCGTATCTTCATTGCTCCACGTAGATTGCTGAGTCATCAAGATTTATTACACGTGTGAAGCTCTTTTTTACCAATACAATCTCGTTCGTAGTCCCAATTTAAATATGCTATGCAGTACAGGGGGAAAGCTCCCGGAATCTCGTCCGTAGTCCCAATTTAAATATGCAATGCAGTACAGGGGGAAAGCTCCCGGAATCTCGTCCGTAGTCCCAATTTAAATATACAATGCAGTGCAAATACAGGATAAATTTTTTATTTAAAACGGTTCAGGAAAAATCACAGGCAAAAATATGAATAAAACTACCTAAACATGGTAAATATAGTAATAAATAGGGAAAATTCAAGTAAAATAGGTAGGCATGCTATTTCCTAATCTAAACTACATAGTCG
The DNA here is from genome assembly GCA_005239505.1 of Nicotiana paniculata. Lineage (NCBI taxonomy): Eukaryota > Viridiplantae > Streptophyta > Magnoliopsida > Solanales > Solanaceae > Nicotiana > Nicotiana paniculata. Next base: position 21,393 of record MDKI01126922.1, read on the forward strand.
ATACATAAATCAGTGAAATAGGAGTGAAATGATTTAAGTGATGGAGGGAAAAATGGAGTTTTAGCAACAATGGCCCGTGTACGTACTCGTCACCTCACGCACACGGCGCCCACTCAATATAAAACAGTATTAAAATAGCCTAGGGGAAGTCCCCAACACAGAGTTAGGCAAGTCACTTACCTCAACTGCGCTACTCAACTAGAAACCACGTTCTTGCCACGAGTATCTGACTCCGAATGGCCCAAATCAATTCAATTCGATTGCATAATGTAAATATCACTTTAAGGAATCAAAATAGCTAGTAAGTTCGAGGCTAATACGCGAATTTAGGAAAATCTCCCAAAAAGTCTCCCGGGCCCACGTCTCGGAAACGAGTGAAAGTTACAAATTTAGAACACCCATTCACTCACGAACTCACTCACTCAAACAAGAATCATCGAAAACCGATGATAAAATCCTATTAAATTCTCGGATTTTCTAATTTGGGAAACTTCTTCTCATTTGCATGATTTTTCACCTAAATCTCTTAATTGCATGGAAGAAATGACTATAGATTAAGGATATACAAAGGAAATAGGGTTAGGAATTTTTACCTATGAAGTCTTTCCTCAAAACTCACTCCAAATCGCCTACACCCGAGCTCCAAATGATTTTAGAAGTTATGAAATTCAATCCCTCGAATTTGATATACCTGCCCAGCGATTTCCGCACCTGCGCCCCTTGGACCGCACTTGCGGTCCCGCACCTGTGGAAAATACATCGCAGGTGTGAAAACCAACTAAAGGTCTGGGGCCGCACCTGCGGTCAATTGGCCGCATCTACGGTTCCGCACCTGCGGAAAACCAATCGCACCTGCGAGGACTGGTTGACTTGACCAAGTCCGCACCTGCGAGGCCTCTTACGCACCGGCGTGTCCGCACCGGCGGAATGTCCATCGCAGGTGCGAGACACCAGAACCAGAAATGGTTCAGCTGTTTCTCCAAGTTCAAAAATCACCCGTTGAGCATCCGAAACATCCCCGAGGCCCCCGGGACCCAACCAAACTTACCAACCAGTACTAATACCTTATCCAAACTTAGTCGCCTCCAAAACACATCACATAACACCAAAATCACCAATTATACATGGATTCAAGCCTAAGAACTTATGAAATTTCCAAACTCTACAACTGATGCCGAAACACCTCAAAACTAGTCCGAGTGACCTCACATTTTTACACACAGGTCACAAATGATACAACGGACCTACAACCACTCTCGGAATTCCATTCCGAGCCCGATATCAATATTCCACCTATCGGCCGAAATCGCCGAAATTCTAACTTTCGGTATATCAAGCCTAAATCTACTACAGACCTCGAAAACACATTCCGGACACCCTCCTAACTTCGAAATCACCCAACGGAGCTAACGGAGTCGACGGAATCCCATTCCGGACCCGTCTTCCCACAATTCCAACTACGGTCCGATTTCTAAAGGTTAAACTCACATATAAGGGCTATGTGTCCAAAAACTCTCCGAATTTCACCACTCAATGTTCCAACAATTCCCAAAAGCGAAAATAGATATGGAGAAAGCAGTTATTAGAGGATCGGGGCTCTAACTCTCAAAACGACCGACCGGGTCGTTACAGTTCCATAAATACAATATGAATCTAATGGCTCAATAAAATCATAAATCAAAGGTCATTTTCTCAATATGATACCATTTATGTCCAAAGAAACGACGTTGAAACATCAAATAAGAGTGCAATACAACCCAAACACATCTGAAACACACCCAAGGCCCTCGAGACCCCGTCCAATTACACAAACCAGTCCCAAAACATAACACGAACCTACTCGATGCCTCAAATCACACCAAACAACATCAAAACCATGAATTGACGATCAAATCCTTCTTTTAACTTTCAAACATTCAAACTTCGGTGAACGCGTCCAAATCACACTTAAATATTTCGGAATGACGCCAAACTTTACGCACAAGTCATAAATCACAATAAGAACCTATTCCAAGGCTCGGAATCCCAAACAGACATCGTTAACACCAAAGTCCACTTCAAATCAAACTTAGGAATTTCTAAAACCATCAAAATGTTAACTTTCCACAATAAGCGCTGAAATGCTTCTTGGCCACCCGATGCTCAACCTGAACACACGCCCAAGTCTGAAATCATCATACGAACCTATTGAAACCTTAAAATCCCGATTATAAGGTCGTTTACCAAAAAGTCAAACCTTAGTTAATTCTTCCAACTTAAAGCTTCCGAAATTAGAATTTTCTTTCCAAATCAGTTCCGAACTTCCCGAAATTCAATTCCGACCACACTTACAATTTATAATACCTGAAGTGAAGCTACTCAAGGCCTCAAGCCTCTGAACGACGAGGCAGAGCTCAAAACGACCGATCGGGTCGTTACACACATAATTTATGTATTATATATGTATAATTATATATAATTAATGTATATAACTAGAAAAAGTAAACTAAGAATATAGCAAGACTATTTGTTTAAAGATCTATCCAACTTATAACCCGCAATGGACTATCAAGAGTAATCGGAGCAGTTAGTATTGTTAATCAAGTTAATCAAGGATGGTAACATCCTGCTATGAGTCAATTTAATAACAATTTAGTTAGCCGAAGCGTAACGGGAAAAATCAAACCAACAGGAGATTAGCTAGGTTATGCTTAAATTTTAGGAATAAGATTGGAACATGATTCTGTAGTGGTGTGGAATTAAATGCCGGACCCCGTCAGCACCAAAGGATGTGGTGCAGTGGATGGGGCTGCTCCTCATCAGAGATTTCACGTTCGAGCTTTGGGTATGGAATAGTAGGGAGCGCTACCCCCGAATAGAGCCTTATCCGGCGCGAATCCAGATTTTGTCAGGCTTCAATGCGGGTATCGGACACCGGGTGGGAAACCGGAAAGAAAATGTCGGACCCTGTCTCTGTATGTATAACTGTATAACTATGTATTTTATACGGTGAAGGATCATCCAATCATTAACAAAAATCAAATAAATTATCATTCCAATTTCAAGTTCTTTAAGCATTTCTTATACCTTTCATTTACAAACATTCTCGTACCTTTCTTTAGACACTAGTTATATACAGTAGTATATATCTAATCAAACAGAAACAACAAGATTTTATATCACCCTTTTCAGGAATGAAGAGAATTTGATAATTCTTATAAGATAATAACTGTACCACGTCGGATCATTTGTGATATACAATCCATGGTGAGCACGTCTTTATTACGGATAAATGGTTTTCAATAAAGTATAAGAAAGATCACTGTTTGACCAAAAATAATAAAGTATAAGAAAGATCACTGTTTGACCAAAAATAATAAAGTATAAGAAAGATCACTGTTTGACCAAAAAGTTTAAAGCTTTTTTGTTAAATTAATTAAATAAAAAGATAAAGGGTAAATCATAATTAAGGATAATTAATTCTAGATCTGAGATGGATAACATGAATAGAAAAATATAGTTGACTATAAATGCTGGCAGTAATTATGGCCGGATTTAGTAGTATGAAAAAAACTATACAATAAATAACATTAAATGGCAATAAAGTGTAAATAAAGGAGAAGATTCACCCAATCTTGAGTGAGGCGGATCCTCTTTCATTTGATAAAGGTGAATGATAGACAAATACAAGAATCTTAGGACCCTTTTCGGATCTGATGGAGGGTGTGGGATAACAGATAATCTAATCTCTTTAGAGAGATGTGTTTGTATTTTTTCTAGAGAGAGAGTACGCTTTTTTTAGAAGTCCCCCCTTTCATTCTTCTCTCATACTCTTTATATGGGATATCCCAAGGAGCCCTAAACAGTACAATTAGAGAGAATATTCCCTTTGAAGATTCCAAAGCAAAACTAGTCGTTACTTCTATATGTATTGCTCGACCTCGGCCTTGTTGTTGATCACTACTCGACCTCGGCTTTGTTGTTAATCACTGCTCGACCTCGGTCTTGTTGATGATCACTGCTCGACCTCGGTCTTGTTGACGATCACTACTCGACCTCGGTCTTATTGCTCATGACAATTGTCTCCGCATGTTGAATTTCTCTGATTTGATTTTATCTCATACAGTTAGTCCCTCCGCTTATCGAGGTCATCTTTTGGTCTCAGTGAGCGGACTTCATTAATCGTAGTTCGAGAAATTCGGATAGGGAGGTCAACTAGTGAGGATCGCGGCTGAGGGTGCCGATCTTCAAGTCAAAGTGGTATCCCTGCGGGCTGAACTTGAGCAGAGTTCGACTAGGGCCAATGACTCGAGTGATGAGTTGATCGAGAAGACGATAGAGTTGGAGAAGTCCGACGAGGCCAGGATGGCATATTTGGCAAGGGTGGGGGGCATCAGAGGAAGTCATCCGCGTCCTCAGATCTGGACGGGCGATTCGGCCCTTGTAAGATGCCTTTTCTGATACTTCTTTTGATTTGAAATGCTACTTTTGCTGCTTATTTCTGATTCTATTTTTCTTTTTCTTGAACATTTTCCTCGATTGATGGTTTCAAAGGAATCGTTGGTAGGCGTTAATTTGAACGTGATCGAGTGTCTTTGATTAGTCCGAGTGAAGTCAAACGCTTCCATATTTAACTATGAGGTTTAGCTGTGAATCAAGTTCGAGCTAGGTCAAATGCGAGTTGAATTCGATCGAGGTCGAATGCCACTCAACTAATTTGGACTGTCAAATGTGTCTTAATCAGTTCGAACGAGGTCGAGTGTGAGTTAATTCGAGCGAGGTCAAAGGTTAATTCGAGCGAGATCGAATGTTAATTTGAGCGAGGTCGAATGTGATTCGATCGAGATCGAATGTTAATTTGAGCGAGGTCGAATGTTAATTCGAGCGAGGTCGAATGTGATTCGAGCAAGGTCGAATGTTAATTCGATCGAGGTCGAATATTAATTCGAGTAAGGTCGGATGTGATTCAAGCGAGGTCGAATTTTAATTCTAGCGGGGTCGGATGTTCGAGCGAGGTCGGATGTTAATTCGAGCAGGGTCGGATGTGATTCGAGCGAGGTTGAATGTTAATTCGAGCGGGGTCGGATGTGATTCGAGCGAGGTCGGATGTTAATTCGAGCGAGGTCAAATGTTAATTCGTGCGAGGTCAGATGTTAATTCAAGCGAGGTCAAATTTGATTCGAGCGAGGTCGAATATGATTCGATCGAGGTTGAATGTTAATTCGAGCGATGTTGAATGTTAATTCGAGCGAGGTCGAATGTGCTTCGAGCGAGGTCGAATGTGCTTCGAGCGAGGTCGAATGTGATTCGAGCGAGGTCGAATATTAATTCGAGCGAGGTCGAATATAACTTGTGTAATTGATGCAGCGTCGCTTTGGCGAAAATGCGGGTGAGCTTCATGATATGCTTTGCTTACATATATCGGAGGGATTTACATGTTTTCCGGGCTTGCAATCCAGTCCCAGTCTATATGGTCTCTTGGCGTCTTCGGATTTTTTTTATATGACGGCGATAACTCCCTGTTCGTGTATCTGGGAGAATGCTCCTGCTTCTATCCCACTTAGAAAAATAGTCAGTTAAAACCAAATGAAATCGTTCGTTACCTCAATTTGATCGGTCGGCGAGTGGGGGAGAGTGACCACGTTCCCTTCTCCGGTTATGCTTTTAGTAGCCGCTACCAGTTTGGCAAGGTTGTCTGCTTCGATATTCTGTGCTAGAGGGATTTGGTCGAGATGGCATTCATCGAACTTGAGCAACAGCTTGCAGATCTCAGCCTGGTATTTTTGTGGTCTTTGTTCCTTGATTTGGAGAGTCCCGTTGACTTGAGTGACAACGAGCTGAGAGTCGCACTGTAGGATGACTCGTTTTGCTCCGCACTCGAGTGCTAGATTTAGACCTGCAATCACGGCCTCGCGCTCGACTTCGTTGTTAGTCATATCTGGGCATCTTATGGACTGACAAATTACTTTGCCTGTTGGGACCTCGAGTTCGAGCCCCAATCCCGATCCTGGTGTGTTTATAATCTTGGATGCACAAAACTAAGGATACATAAGCCATACCATAAACATAAAGGTAGGACAAGTTTATCATTTCAAAGAGTCACACAATAAGATATCACCACTCTCTAAAAGAGAGAGAAGTATATATAAGATATAAATTGATGTCTAGCATTAACATGGCAACAGAATTATGGACGTGCTTAATACACTCATGACATACCAAAGCCACTATTACAGCAAAACGTAGTTTTTATATTGATATCAAACATAATTTAATTTGGTTTTTACAAAATCTTCACAAGTCACAACCTTATTCCGTTAGCATAAACAACATGCTTTCCAGCATCATGCAGCAACAATATAATCCACTAAAAACTTGTAAAATATTTCATACATATATGCAAAGATCCAATCTTGATTGGTCTAACTATTTCAAGAGCTTGCCTACGAATTTCTCAAGTTCGCATTTGTAACGAAAGGATGACGCTACAATGAACAGAAAGAGGAACTAGAATTGAATTTAGATCTAGAGGAAACTAAAATTTTAACTAGAAAATCCCCACAGACAGGCGCCAAATTGTTTGGCCAAAAAGTTTAAAGCCTTTTTTGTTAAACTAATTAAATAAGAAGATAGAGGGTAAATCATAGTTAAGGATAATTAATTCTAGAGCTGAGATGGATAACATGAATAGAAAAATATAGTTGAGTATAAATGTTGGCAGTAATTATGGTCGGATTTAATAGTATGAAAAAAGACTATACATTAAATAACATTAAACGACAATAAAATATAAATAAAGGAGAAGATTCACCCAATCTTGAGTGAGGTGGATCCTCTTTCATTTGATAAAGGTGAATGATAGACAAATACAAGAATCTTAGGACCCTTTCAGATCTGATGGAGGGTGTGAGATAACAGATAATCTAATCTCTTTAGAGAGATGTGTTTGTATTTTTTCTAGAGAGAGAGTCTGTTTTTTTTAGAAGTCCCCCCCTTTCATTCTTCTCCCATACTCTTTACATGGGATATCCAAAGGAGTCCTAAATAGTACAATTATAGAGAATATTCAGTAGAATATTCCCTTTGAAAATTGCAAAGCAAAACTAACCGTTACTTCTATATGTACTGCTCGACCTCGGCCTTGTTGATGGTCATTGCTCGACCTCGGTCTTGTTGATGATCACTGTTCGACCCCGGTCTTATTGCTCATGACAATTGTCTCTGCATGTCGAATTTCTCTGATTTGATTTTGACTCATACAATCACATTTGATCAAATGCATAAATAAATTACTTCCAACTTTAAGGAAAAATGACACTATATAGCTACTGTAAAAATAATAGCTGAAAAATGTATAAAATTTGTATATATATATTCATATTGTATGTTATATACAACAATTATATACTTTTTCAGCTACCAGATGCAAATAGCTTCTGCTGCGAGCTAAAAGTGATAATACTCCAAGTTCTAACCGTTGATTTTCAAGCCCAATTATGAAAGCAGTTGCGAGATGGTTTCTCCTTACAAAATGAAGGTTTAAGTATAATGAAAAAACTATCTATACAAACATGTCACAAGATAAAAAATTTCATGAATATTAATTGTTAATCTGATAAAAACAATAATTAAATTTTATTAAATAAAAAACTCGAATGAAATAGGGACATTTCATCTTTCAAATATTTAACTTTCTTTGTCCTCTTCCCTAAAAATATACAAGTGATTGTTCCTCAATAAGCTAATTTCACGTTTATTCTTGTTTCAGTTGCTAGATAATAGTGTCTCTATTTTCTTTTAAGATCTGCTGACTTCCTAAACTCTTTCAATTTTTTACAGTTGAAGCAATGCCTATTAAATAAGTAGAAAAAAGTGAGATAGGGTTTTAAAACAATCCAATAATAAGTATGCTTCTCATTTCTAATAGGTTGGATCTTCGATCCTATAAACACATCTTTATCTATACATGTCAAAACACATCAACAAGAGAAAATGATTGTGACTGCACAACAGTTTTTTAGAATTAGCACAGGTTGATACAAAATGTTTGGAAACCTATCATGAAAATTATTTTCGTCTCCTGGACTTTTCGCAATGTGAAAATGTCTTTCAAACTTGAATAAATGAACATTCCATAGAAATGTACAGTCCTCCCTTTCACTTTAACCGTAACAACGGGTGAATTGACAAAAGAATTAAGATCGATACAAGGGCGGCTCAATAATTTTAGGTCATTTTGTGGCCTAAAGTCAAACTTTAATAAGATTCCTTAAGTTTCTTGTTACAAGAAAAAAAAAAAATTTACTTTATATAATTTTATTTGAAGTTTATTTTTTTAGCTATAATCAATTTCTATTAATTTGTTTATAGTCCATCGATTAGGATCCTATATGATTCTAGGAATATAACTATCCAATCCATTTAGAACTTTTGGGTGTTCTTGAGGATATATGTTAGATTTCTCACCAACTTCTTTGATTTTATTGTCGTCTAGCTCAATTATATCGGTGATTTATTCATCCACAATAAATTCTTTCATAGTTTTTTATTTAGAATTTTTATTGCTTGCGGAAAATTTATCAAGAGCTACCAATTGGGATTAAAGTTTCAACCTTTCTCATATTTGGCGTTTTAAACACCCAAATTTATTTTTTCTAATTGATATATTGAAATTTTGACAATATATACCTATAGATAAAAAATATCAAAAAATTAACAAACTTTAGATGCAAAATAATAAAATATAAACAATCAAACCTAGTTCATCAAATAGATAACTTGAATAGCTTCAATACTCTTAATGCAACTTCAAAAAACTTGAGAACAAACAAAAGAGTTTCACAATGATCTTTTGCTCTCTTACTTTTGGGAATGGTTCATGACTTAGTGAGACCTGGAATCTTCACGTAAAATGAAATATAGAAGAGCAAAAATGAATATACTTTTGACGAAAAAGGTAATAAGAGATAAAATAATGTGGGCCCATTAATAATGAGGGTCGTGTATAGATAAGGCAAGAAGTTTTCCCCAAAAACTTAATATTCTTAAAGAAAATTTGACACCTATAGAAAATTTCGGTGCCCTATAAATATGGGCCCAAAACAGTTGTTTTAGCTGCTATGCCATTGGGCTGGCCCAAGATCGATAACATTTTATGTCTAAGTTCACGCTTCCAGAAGATATTAATATAATTTTTTTTTAAAATTTATCCGAGGGTCCCTGTAATATTCAAGATCAATAATACCTTACACTTCTTTGGCCACAAAATGAAAATTTAGGCGACTAATTTTTTTTCTTTGGGGTGGCGTGCAAAACTATTATCTACCATCCTTCATCCTTATCAAGTGCCAAAGCCAGTAGGACCTTACGATAGTGATTGATATGGAAGCTAATATTTCTAAGATGAGCTAGTTCCAAGGTCTAACATAATTGCATACGTTAGTTCTTTAAAATATAAAATTTAGTGGTTTGGGTAGAGGATGTGCTGATAATAATCGTATTTTATTCCTCCTATAATTGGCCTCCACCACATAGTTTTATATATCATAATCATCTTTTGAGGTAAAAGGTCTCCCTCATTAGAGAATCTGGCCAAAGACATCACAATTGATTATGTATCTTTTAAGTATTAAGCATGCTTCTCGATATTTTTTAGACTGAATACATACATAGACACTTAAAGTTGATACGATTTTTCATTTAAACACCTAAACTCAAGGGTGTTTTTATTGAGCACTTATACTACTCGAAACTTCTTCCAATTGAACACGTTTTTGACAATTAGTCAAACTTACAAAGTTTGTGCAATGCACTCGCTGCTTCTCGATATTTTTTAGACTGAATACATACATAGACACTTAAAGTTGATACGATTTTTCATTTAAACACCTGAACTCAAGGGTGTTTTTATTGAGCACTTATACTACTCGAAACTTCTTCCAATTGAACACGTTTTTGACAATTAGTCAAACTTACAAAGTTTGTGCAATGCACTCGCTGCTGATGTGGCGAATGACGAATAAAAAAATGACTTATATTATTTTGAGTAAAAAAAAAGGAAAAACTATGTTAAATCTATTTAATAAACAAAATAAATCAGTAGTTGTGAGCATGTGATTTTTCACCTACTAAAAACTCCTACAAAATTCGATAAATAAATTAATTTCTTAGATTTTTGTTGAATTTCAGTGTTTATTTGTGAATTATTTGCATTGCATGGGCATAGTTCATCTTTTAAAAATTTATAAAGTGATAAAATAAAAATAAAACATTTTAAAACTTTCATTATTTGACATAATTGGGATTTTGATAATTAGTTGCATAATTTAATCATCTTTTCTAAGAAATTACGAAATTGGTTCTTTAAATAATTATGGGTACTAAACTAATGGTTTTACTCTTAATTAACTCATTAATTAACATATAATTAAATGAAATTAGTTTAAGACTAATTAATACATTATTAGAGTTCAGTTAGGTGATTAATTAACCTAAGTATTAAAAAAGGGGACTAAAATCGGACCTGGGCCAGTTTACCCAGGCCAAATTTGCCTCTACACCTACCCAACCCAATAAATCCCTCAACCCGTCCAAACCCCTCTCCCTAAACGACCCCGTTTTGTTTAATGAAATGATCCCAGCCGTTGATCTATTTTGATCTAACGGCTGGGAACTCAAGAGTCTTTTAATATTTAAGTGTCCTAAGCTACCCCCATACCCCCCATTTCACCTAAGCCTAACACCCACACACACCGTCTCTCTCGTCTGTCTCTCTAACCCCTCACAGCCCCGCCGTCTCCCACCTTACTCCGCCGACCGAAAATCGCACACCGGTGGCGGAGCTCCACCAAATAGCCTCAAACTTTAACCCTACAACCCTCTTCTCATCCTCAACCACCTCCCGTCCTTAGTTTTCCCCAAAACCATCCGATTCCAACTTATTTCAAATCTGAGAATCTGAAAAACCTAATCCCTCCTCTTTTGACACCATCACCCTCTTTCCTCCTTCGTTCCCCTTTCTCTGTTCCGCTTAACCCTATCAGTCATGATACCTTGCACTAATTCGTGCAAGGTTAACGAATCAACCACGAATCATCTGATTTCTCTTATGCTCCATCGAATCGGAGCATGCATGAAGATTTCTCAGAATTTCGTCACAAGTATTCGATGTTAAGATGTCAAACGCAGTGACCTATGGACATTGGATCTTAGCCGATGGATTTTTCTCGTCAACGGTTGATTCTGGTCCTCGCACGCTAAGGTAAAACTCCTTCATTGGTTCTCCCGCTATTCTTTCTGATTTCACTTGATTATGCACACATCATCAACTCATCATCATATTCCACTCACTAGTTTAAATCGGCTGAAAACCCTAAGGCATTGAATGCCACTATAAATAGGAGTTTCAATGTTCTCACCTAACAGACCTAACACAACCTAATACAAGTATACAATAGCAATACGTATTTAATTCACACAAAAAAATTAGGTTCTAATTGGTTCTTCAATTTTTTCCCTCTTTCCGGTTCCGAGTTCTATCCAATGGTCATCGTCTAAGTCTTTGATTCCTAAAACGCTTAAAAAAAAAAGAGTATTCATATGGTTTGCTGCTCAAAGAGAGGTCAGTGTACTTTGACCCTTCCTCTTTTTTAATTGTTTAAACTCAAAATCATCTCTACACTATTATTCTCTATTGATTGTTTTTGTCTGTGAAGTATTGGTGTATATTGATAATCATGCTTCATGTATGAACCAAATGTTCCCTTAATAATCTGAAATTAAACCAATATTAATCGATCACCCTTGTAACCTAATGATATGTCTCTAAGTTGAACAATCTATTGTTAATGAACTCCTTTGATTAGCAAAGAACCTTAATAATTTTGTACACCTGCTTTGATCCTAAGATTGTCTGATGATTTTATATGGCCCTCATGCTTGACCTATTGATTTTAAACCTAGTACTACTTATTGATTTGTACCATGCATTTGAGGTTATTTTTCTGATAAAAAAAAAACTGAAATTGATATGAACACTTAAGGTTAGATATAAGGTCATCATTTTAGAAGCATGTCAGTTTATGAGTTGCCTTCTTCCTTCCAATGTGCTTCTATGATTATGTAACTCTTGAAAGATCAGTGCAAAAGCTTTTGTCAACTTCATGATCGTTCGATCATATTCTGTAAGTATGTCTTGAAAATAACTAATTTAAGCATTGTAATTAACTAAGTCCTAATTTCTGATTTTTTTTTTATTTAAGTCCTAAAACAAAGTAATTAGCCGCATAAGCCCACTAACTAATATCTCGAGGTTAGTCTAATTCAAGTGATAACTTTGCCCTAATCCTAGGTAAGAATAACTAATTAGGTTTCATTAACTAAAGTAAGTTATAGGATCAACTAACCGAAGTTAATAGATAACCCATTTAACTTTAACCTTAGGGTAATTCTAGGGACTTTAAGGGGTAGTATAGGGGTTTTATCTAAAGGAATCTTGGGTGTAACAACCCAAGAACCTTCTAGAGTCAACAAATAAGATTTTTAGGGGGTAAAAAAGTAATTTTAAGGGCTGAGAATCTTCTAGAATAGGGCAGTTGTCCCAAAAGATAAGGGTGACAGCTGCATTTGTACTATTTTCAACTTATTGGATAAGGAATATGCTAAGCATATCTTATCCAAAAATATCCTTATATACACACACACCTTTTACCACTAGAGGAAGATTTTTTGACAACTCTTGGACTGCTGAAAAGAGCTGAAAATCATAGAAAAATATAGAACAACCTCTACTCGAAAACAAATTTTGAGGATAGTAAAAAAAAATCTGATTCCTTTTTTTAAAATGTTCATGAAGTATTTGCTGGGATTCTGAGCCTCTTTCCTCCTTCAGACTCTGATTTCTGAGTCTATCTGGGTTAAGTTCGTGGGAGTTGTTGTTTGGGTTTCAAAGGTTGCTGGTTATTTGCTGCTTGGGTATTCCTTCCTCTAGCTGAATTACTTCTTGGTCTGACCTTTATTTGGTCAGGATTTCTTTGTTCTTTTTTCTTTGAGAGGCATGTAACATTCCTGTCTATGAATGAATCCTTATTAGTTGTGAATCTTGTATTATAATATGTAAATTTGTTGGTTTCTTATTTGAGTTTTCTTGGCTAAATTTGTATGGAACCTCTCTGTTAGAAATTTTTATACATATCTTAAGCTGAAATTTGTTTAGGAGTTTTTGAACATAGGACTTGAATGCTGAGATGTTTATAAAGTTTTGGCATCACTGGACTTTGAACCTGACCTCATTCATGGTCAGTTTCTTTCCATAAGAATGCACAAATTTGCTCCCCATTTGTATTTAGTCTTTAGTCGCTGAACAGGTCACAAGCAGAGGAGCTTGTGTATCTTCAGGTTTATTGCTAAGATCTAAAGTCTTTTAATATCTTCTTAAGGGATAGATGAATCATATGGCTTCAATATGTGGACATATTTAGTAAACAACTATCCCTGTTTGACTCGATCCGTGGGTCCTATGTGTAGTTCTTAAAATTATGCTAACATTGACATCATGAGGACTGAATCTGGCCCATTCATGGTCAGGTTCACCCTCTGAGGATGCATAAAAATCTGCTTTGGTTGTTTGGAAATGGCTAAAAATGCAGGTTTGAACTACAAAAGTTGAGTCACACAGCATTGCTGAGGCTTGCACAGGAGCAACAGCTTTATTTCTTTACCCTCTCTCGTTTTTTTTAGAACTTGTATTTTTGAGTAGAAAAACTGTATTTAATTGAATTCTATTTCCATGTATATGTAAAAAAGGACTGGACATTGTTCATACTCAGCTTTATAATTTCATTTCGCCTTGATAAAGTTTTTCCCAAATGTATAAGTATGGATTCGCTGCTCAAAAGCATTTTGTATGAATTTGTATTCGAATTAATCTGTCCGAAATCTCTTTGCAAACTCTTATTGAAATTCTGGAAAACAATATTCCATATTCAATGATTTTCGAAATACATAAATAAGAATTTGCGGTTTAAAATGCTTTTTCGACTCACGGCCTTTAGATTTCTTGAATTTACGACAAGAAACATTCGAATGCCCCTGCATAGGATTTAATACATATGGATCATGATTCGGAAAGCCTGTATCTGTGCCATCTGAAGTTAACAAAACTACTCTGTTATAGTTGGAAATGCTCATTTGATTCTTTGAAATATTGTTATGAATTAGTAACCTTTGGATTTCCTGTAGAACTTTCATTTGTTGGCACGCTTCTTTATAGCATTACATAGCTTTTATTTCTTTCATAATTCGTCATAAAAAGGATTGGCCAAAAGGTTTAAATAATCAGGGGGCTAAAAATGGCCGTAGACCGAAACATGCTATCTTTAGGCTAGTGAACATCATTTTAGGCAATCCTTTAGGTAGAATGAATACCTTTAGTTTGAAATTTGACAAAAATCAATCAAATATTACTTCAAATAACCATAACCTACACTCAGGAGTGGCAACTTATGCCCCCGACTCTCAAACTCCAAACAACTAATAAAAATGCACATAGCAACCACGGGTGCATTTCATGCGACGTGATTACCATGTGTTCAAAAACAACAAGTGTACATCATCGTAACTTGTCCAAGATAAATTCATAAAGCATCCTAATTGATCTTAAAACTAAAATGTTCCTTAAAAAAGAAAACATAAAGAATAATCAAACATCACCTCAAAAAGGCACTATAAAACCATCATGACCATAGTCTTGACTATGTAACCTACACGCGGATGCGACAACTCATGTCCCCGTCTTCAACTTTAAAATAATAAAAATCACATGTTGTAATTACGGGTGCATTTCATGTGGCGTAATTGCAATATGTCCAAAAACAAACAAGTGCACCCCATCGTGACTTGTTTCAAGATAAATCCATAAATACTAAAAGCGGCTAAAAGTGAAAAAGGCTAAAAAGTACAATAGGTTTAAAATATGTAAATAATTAGATAATTAGGTCAAATATTAGTAGTTAAGTGACCGTGCTAGAACCACGAAATTCGGGAGTGCCTAACACCTTCTCCCGGGTTAACAGAATTCCTTACTCGGATTCCTGGTCGCAGACAAATCAAAATAGAGTCAAAATTTTCCCGGTTTGGGATTTTAAACAAAACGGTGTCCCGAAGCATCGTCAAAAATCCGGGTGGCGACTTTGAAATAATAATAAGTCCCAAAACCAAATAATGTCACTTTAATTGGAAAAACTCCCTTATTACCCTCACCGGTGAAAAAGGAGGTGTGACAGCTCTGGCGACTCTCCTGGGGAATCGAACCCAGAATCTCTGGTTCAGGGTTCAAGAATTCGAGCTTACAATAAACTGTTTTATTTGGCTTTATTATCTGATTTTTACATGTTTAAACCTAACGTGCTAAATGTCGCTTTTTACCGCTTTGATATTATCTGAACTGTATATAAACTATGCTGAAACCCTTCTTCTCTCTGAGTCTTCTAAATCATCTGGGAAGTGTGCACTTCGTGTGACTTCTTTTCTGTTAGAGTCATATCCAAATTTTAGAACGAGGTACGGGCAAGTTGCAAAGCCGGTGAAGCTTCTGTATTCCCGGTACGCTGCCCCGACCTCGGTTCGAGTTGTCCGCTCGGGTAAGCCTGGTCTAGAACAAAACCCCAGGTTTAAACCTAGAATAATAAAACCTCAAGCCGGATCCCTAGCAGGAACGCTTATCTGCATCATGTGCATTTGACTTAGGGGACTCAACACAGGGGTTGGGTCCGTCTAGGACAGGTGTACCCGAAATGAAAGACCACCCTGATGCATCTTACCTGTTACGTATGCATTTATTTGTTTCATCTTGTGTATTGACCGGCTAAAATAAAAAATAAAAAAAAATAAAAAAATCAAGAGTGAGGTAGGATAGAAAATTCACCCTATTTTGAAAAATCCCCATTTATCCCGAAACTCTGCCAAAATTTCTGAAACAAAATGAGTAGGTGTATATTTTAATCAGTCAGGATTTTTTCGAACTACGCATTGTTTGATTCTCACGGGTGTGGGATACGTAGGAAACCCTCATCGGGTCCAACTCTATTTTTTAAAATCAAAAGGATATAGCCCTAAATAAAATTAGGTGACGCCATTATAGCCTGATCGCCCAAGTGGGGCGCCGGAAGGCCGTTTTTCCAAAAGTGGCCGCCTGTGGTTTATCTTTAAATTTCGATCCAATTCGCAAACACAGCCTTAAAAAACTTCCTACCCGAAGTATTAAAGGGTTGTATTCGCAAAGATGGTCCATTTTTCTTTATTACAAAACCCTTTGCAAAAATAACACTTTTCAAAATTTTTTGTGGTTTTAATCAAAAAACGAATGTGCAGGATGAATATAGTTGAAAACATCCCCTTCAGGGAAGTCGAGGAAATCCATCTAGGAATCCATATGTGGTGGAGCGACTTGAGGGAAGCCAGTAGAAAGTCTGTTATGAAAGCTTCAGGGGGACTTATTGGTCTTTTAAAAATCAAGCTGAGGTTGGACATCGTCGAGGCTGTAGTACCGTTTTGGGATCCCGCCCACAACGTGTTCCACTTTTCAGACTTTGAATTGCACCCACGCTAGAGGAAATAGCAGGGTATGCTGGTCTCAATGACAATCTTAGAAGTCGGTACCCAGTGGCACCCAGGGCGGTGACTCCACATAAGTTTTTGGATCTGTTGAACATTAGTCGGGACGTTCAAGACCCACACCTATCCGAAGGTTTCTGCACTTTCTATTTTCTTTACAGACTTTATGGAGATCCCCAGGGTTATGAGGCTAACAACACTGGTCTAACTCACAAAGATCAGGCTGAATGGGAAGCCCGTCGGGGGCTAGATTTTGTGGTAGCATTCTTGGGCACCTTGATTTGCCCAAGAAGTGACGGATGC